>CALNHX010011947.1:0-28474 GCA_940337035.1 Agriotes lineatus
TAGAATTTCCAAAATGTCTGAATGACAACATGAGGAGTAACTACATATAAACCCAAATAACAATGACAATTAAAAAGTAACTTAAATTAGAATGTAAGTACTTAAGCAAATTTTATACTGTAAAATATATATTTATTTACCTATAAAATTTCTCTTAACCAATAGGTAGTACTAGTGCAGTGCAAAATTGACATTCTTTAATAATTATAATCGAGTACAATGGCTAAAAGTAGTTAGGTATTCTAAACTTGAACTAGTACCTACCTTTTATAAAAGGAGCAATTGTGCAGAACTTCTTATCAGACCAAATATTTACTTTTGCATGTGCCCTACATCCTAGATCACTAGATCAGTGGTTCTCAACGTTTTTCTTTCCGGAGCCCCCCTGATAGTCTAGATAGATAAAGACAAGAAAGTCTACCGTACAGTTGCTAGTGACTGTAGTCCAGGGGTCGGCAACCTGCGGCCCTTTGCAACTTTTTGCGCGGCCCGCCAAAGCACCAATATAACTTTAGGAAAAATCAACAAACTTAGAGCGTAAGCGTGCCGAAATGTGGCCGGTGACAAAAATGCGCGACAAACAAAAGCATAGTGGGAAACCTATTTTGCTGCGCAAGTTTAATTCCCACTCCCCAGCGAATACGACGTCTCGCTTAGCAAGTGTAGCATTCTTTCTAGTGATGGGCATAATCGGATGATTTCAATAATCGGAATGTTCCATTTCGGAATGTTTATAAAATCGGAATATCATCCGATTATTTTACATTGCGTAAATGCAAGCAAGGGAAAACGAGCGAAATAACAACAAGCGGAAGGAAGATGAAGTGCGTGCAAATTTACGATGAGAGCACTCGCCTTCGCTCCGTAAGCCCTTATCTGCGTTGGCATCTATTGTTTGGGTTTGTAGGACGGTCAGTAATAGCTATTTACGTTATTAGACCGGTAGCAAGATTTTTATGGCCGCCCCAATACTTTACAGGTCGAACCGTAGGGCGAGACCTGTATGTTTAGCAAGGCCATAAGAATTCTACCGGTCGTGTATCGTATAAGATTTTTTAGGATACTGCATTGGTAACTAGCATTTACATTGTTACAAACGAGTCCGGTAGATAAAATTTACCGGCCTAGACCAGTAGTAGTTCTATTACTGTAACTATGTAGACGCTAGTTAGCAATGCAGTATTCTAAAAAACAATTTATGAGTTTGAGTCGCACAGTGGGATATGAGGAAATAAAATATTTTTTCAAATTATTACAGTAGTTACGTTAATAGACTTTCGGAAAATGGTAGTGATATTTTAAAGTTTAATAGCACATAAAGTACATAATAGATAGTATAAAACAATACTTGAATTTGAAGTCTGTAGGTGTACTATCTAATAATTAATCTACGAAATACCACTGCCATTAGTGCCATTCACGTATCATACACGTGCGCACACGGCGCGACCCGTCGACATTCGCCAACCAGCATATAGCAGTCAAGTGAGTCAATACAACATTCCGTATTCCGTTCAGTTCAAATTGGCATTTCGTTTTCTCATTTTGTGTACCGAATAGAAAAATAATCGAATTCCGAAAGTTCCGAATTTTGTGCACCGAACAGTAAAATAATCGAATTCCGAAAAGTTCGGAAATAATAGGAACCTTCCGATTTTTTGAACAATCGGAAACTTTCCGATTATTCATTCCGGATAGGCCCATCACTAATTCTTTCATTTTGCCAGTTTGCTACTGTATGTTCATATGTGCGTTCATGTTGACAGCCGTATGACGTTTCACTACAATATTTTATATTTTTTATATTTATATATTTTGTATTTACATATTTATACATATTTAATTGGAATTGTATTTTCTTTTTTTTTTCCTTTTAAGAATTGTAAAATTTTTGTTCTCTAACATTATTGTTATTATAGCATGTCAATAAAAAATAAATTTTTTCTATATTTATTTTTAATAATATTTATACTCGTATATGATATAAAAGCACTATTTAAGTTACATTTGAATGTGCGGCTTGCATAAAAAAATTTATTTTGAAAATGGCCCGCCGTCCGAAAAAGGTTGCCGACCCCTGCTGTAGTCTATCATGTATCGGTCAGTGGTGGCTCTTGATTATTGTATTTGGGGAGCTCTTATATTTTAGCAATTACTAAGTAAAAAATAATAATTAATAACTCACCTACATTCCGGCGATGTTTTTATCCAAATATAGCAATGATTTTAAATTTTAATAATTCAAAACAAAACGTCATACGCACAGAACAAAAATTATTCAAACACAACACAAAATGTACATTATTAAGAATAGGAGATAAACTACTAAATCTAGTTAATTCGAGTTTAGAATACGGGACATTTCCTGAGAAATGGAAAAGGAGTACAGTTGTTCCAGTTGAAAAAAAGCTCGGTACGGTTATATGTGATGAATTTAGACCAATCAATATGGTTCCACCATATGAAAAATTACTGGAACCTTGTGTAAACTCCCAGATAGAAACGAATAATATTCTTAGTGATAGTCAAGCAGGTTTTAGAAGCAAAAATTCTTGTGAGATTGCACAACAAAGTGTTTTGTTTAATTAGAAAAGTGCTTTAGAAAAAAGAAAAATTGTTGGAGTGGTGTTCTTGGACTTCTAACGTGCCTTTGAAACTATAAACAGGGATTTGTTGTTGATTAAGATGGAAAAATATGGTTTTGGACGGATAATGGTTCCTAATGGTACCTACGTGACAGAACACAGGTGACAAAATATGGGTGTAACATATCAACTCCAAAGAGACATTGTAAAAACTATTGATAAGTGTGACATTCAGTTGTTTGCAGACCATATCTTAATTTATGTAGTGGGTGATATAGCAGAAATAATTCAAACATTAACAACGAACTGGATAAATTATCTATAGGGTTAAACAACAACTCACTACAACTAAACATGAGTAAAGCAAAAACAATGATCATTAGGAATAAATATGACATATTAGATTTTACAGGAAATACAGAAGTTAAAATTAATAATGAAACTATTGAAAGTGTGAAAGAATTTAAATATTTAGGTTGTATCATAGATGAAAGTTTATCTTTTTCTGAACATTTTAGATACATTACTAATAAGATTTTAAAAATCTGGTGTGATACACGCACACAACTTCCTTTTACAGTGATCTTATAATTAGCCAAAAATTTGATTTTAAATTTTTAAGCAGTTGTCAAACATTTTCAAAGATTACAAATTCTACAAAAACGGTACAAAATAGAGCGTTAGGTGAAGAGACAAATTTTCTCTAGAATTTTAAGCTGAATTCAAAAATGTAGTAATATACCGGGTGTTCTATTTAAAATGGGAGTTAAGAGAAAAAAACAAAATAAATCCATTTTAGAAGTATTCAACTGGAAAATCACCTATCTCACATCAATACACATTAAAAATGTAAAATTAAAAAAAATCGTTATAGCAGTTTTTAAAAAAACTGAAAAAACTGAAAAATCACAAGAGTAAACACGTACTTCTGGTTATGCGATTTTCTTCAAACGCTTGATGTCGCATCTACATAGTACACAAAACGTATACCGGGTGTCCGTTCTCAAAGTCGAACATAGGCGATTAACATTGTATTGAACGTTTTTGTCGATTCCTGCTCGCCAATTGAACCTACAGGGAAGGTAATGGTATTAATGGAAAGATAAAATTATTCCGCATCAAATGGTACCAATAACAATATTCAAAACGCGATTTTTATTTTAAAATACTAATTTAAAACTTGGGCATTTTTAAATATGCCATGCCTTGCTTTTCAAGTTTAATAGCATTTGTCAAAACAAATGATAATTAGTTGGCGTAAATCAGGTATTTTCTGTCAACGTCTGTTAAAATTATCTACAGAAAAATTAATTATTTCAATGAAGAACGAGTGAGTGCACTAATGTTAATTGCCTATGTTCGGCTTTGAGAATGGACACCCGGTCCTATATGAAGTTTCAATGCCATACCTTTTTTCGTTTTGGAGATATTCTGTTCACAGACAGACCAATGAAAAAAAATGTTTTTTGGGTTCAGGGGACTTTAAAACGTGAAGATCTGTTGAAAACTCAATTTCGAATTTTTGGGGTGAATCCAATACTTCCTTTATTGTAAAACGAAGTAAAAATGTAAATGTGTTGGGTAGAACATCAAAAAATTTAAGTAGCTGGGCAAAATTAACAATATATAAAACAATCATTGCACCTCATCTTTATTTTTGTTCAACATTATTGTTTCTAATGAATAGCACTGAAATAGTATATTACAGCCCGAGATGGGAAGTGTTTCATTACTGTCGAGAAATCAGCTATTATCTCGAGACTAAGGAAACTTCCTGTCGAGGTTTGTATACTATTTTATTCGGAACCACTTTATTCTAAACAATAATTGGAAAAATTATTATATTATGATACGAAAGGTTGTGACGCGCATGAATGGATCAACGAGATTCCCAGTGTCCCTACCTATTCAGCGGTCCGGATTGTACTTCCCGCACTTGAGCGGGAAGTGAGTGCAGGAAGTAGCGGGCTGAAATGTACGACTTCCCCCACTCAAATGAGGTCAGGAATGTCTACATTACATATATGGTTGCGAATAATAGATATTTTACAAAAAAAAACAAAATAAAGCTTTACATTAGAGATGGGCGCGTGAGTGACTTTTTACTCACGTCACGCACGTTTCACGCTTGCTTTAAACACTCACGTTCACGCTCACGTTCACGCTCACGTTCACGGCGTGACACGCCACTCCCGACGTGACACGCAGCTTTTATTTCAAAATCTAAATTCAGATAGAATAAAATCTTCAAATTCAAAAATATGTTTTGCATGTAGCATAATTTACGTGATATGTTGCAAACAGAATAGTTGACACAAAAAGAAATAAATGAAAATTGACTACAATAACCTACGACAAGGGATAAATACTGATTTCTCGCAAATACATTTCTTGCAGCTCTCTTCAAAGACATTACTTTTAATAACAAAAGCTGTCATTGGAATTGACGTTTCCCTTATTGGTATGAGTGCAGAAAGTATATGTTGCTAGGCAACACTTTTAATTCATAGGTTTAAAATTTTCAGCGTTAAGGCGAGTATACAAAACAAAACATTACTTTTATTAGAATTATAAGTTCATCTACACATCTACACAATAAATTGGTTTAAAAATAAAACGTAACCAACACTTTCAGTGTTATGTCGGAGCACCCTGCAGTTTTTTATTCGTTACTAAATAATTAACGAGAAATTAACGTGAAACGCGAATCACGCCTTGGAAATTTTCACTCACGTTCACGTCACGATTTTCAAGTATTAGTCACGTTCACGAGGTGACACGCCGTGACCCGACGTGACACGACTGTTTTCACGTCACGCGCCCATCCCTACTTTACATACCTATTATATTACGCTGTAATAAATAAGCGAGAAGACTGTTTATGCTGGATGCCACTGATGTTTTGAGTGTTAGACAGACTATAACATACAACTCAATGATATTTATAGGTATATAGAATGTTAAATCAATTAGTAGGTACCTGAATACCTTTCGAAACAATGTAATATCTATAACGATACAAGTTTGATTATGAGCATCTTAACGACACGAGTTTGATTGCCAAAAACGAGGCGGTGAGCCGAGTTTTGCGGCAATCAAACGAGTCTCGTTAAGTGCCATAAGCAAACGTGTATTGTTCAATATTTTATCTTCATCAATAAATTCTGGTCCAATGTATTTCTTTATATAAAAAGAGTGCGGTAATATTCATTACCGCACTGAGTGCGGTAATACCTATCCATTGCGCGCACTCTGTGCGGCAATGAAGCTCTTAACAATTCTAAAATTAATTTGGTTAAGAGTCTATAACAACACTGATGAAGATAAATATATTAAAGATATTCATAATCATAACACACGTTCTAGCAATAATTTGTATCTAGACAGAGTTAACACAACTTATAGCCAGAATAGTCTGTTTTATAGGGGGCTGAGGCAATATAATGAGTTACCTGACGAAATAAAATCATGTAAAAATCTGCAAACATTTAAGGATATGTGTAGAGAGTACATTAAGGAAATCATTTTATTTTAGAGTTCAGATATCTAGTTTGTAAGATCTATAATGGATGTAGTACCTATATTTTTGTATGTGTCTAGCCATGTGCTAATAATAAAGATTATTATTATTATTATATGAGAAGAGTTGAGGGCAAATCCTATAAACTCTTATTACATAATGTTACATTTCTACGTTCTGGGGCTATTAAAAATTATACGCCGCTTCTTGTTTTAAGCATTTATTTACAGCAATTTATCTTTACTATTTACAAAACATAAGACTATTAAGGCGGAACACAATTTATTTATAACTAATCAGAAACTATTTCTAACACAAATACACTTCATTTATTTTCACGCAACCTAAACATTAATGATTTATCTGGCTAGATTTATTTACAACGCGTTATTTATATGGCTAGATTTTATGTACACACGGGTTTATTTATGTGGCAGCTTCCGCGTATTTCAAAGCTGGAGTCGGCACACCGACTTCGACTGTCTCTTATTTGCTTTCCGCGTATTTATATATGCGCCAGGTGAGTCATTTCGGAAACGTCGAGACATTGCTCGATCCTTCCCGCAACGCTGACGTGTTCGCGCGCATAAGTTACCAAGGTCGTTTCTCGAAGGGTGTGACTCATCCGTCCGCACGTGAACCAGCTCAAGGTCGTGACACTGCCCCCGCCTTAGGTCGTTCTCGAATGATCGGGATGCTGAGTCATATGTTTTGCAATGGCCTGATCCCAAGGTCGTTATAATAATAAATATCATAAGAAACATTCT
The DNA here is from genome assembly GCA_940337035.1 of Agriotes lineatus. Taxonomy (NCBI): domain Eukaryota; kingdom Metazoa; phylum Arthropoda; class Insecta; order Coleoptera; family Elateridae; genus Agriotes; species Agriotes lineatus. Next base: position 6,873 of record CALNHX010011947.1, read on the forward strand.
TTGTGTACAGTGTGCATTGGTACCTACTAAAAACAAACCCCAAAAAAGGAAAAACCAAAAAATTCTTATAATATATTGTCTAGTCTGTTTATAAATGTGTTAGCCGTTGGCGCTTCTACAACTTCACTTGGCAGGTTGTTCCAGAAGTCAAAAATTCGGTTGTGCAAAAAGTGTTGTCTCTGTCTGGTGCGATACTTTTCGTGCATTAGCTTGTACATGTGCCCTGGAAGTCTATCGTTAGCATTCAACACGAACAATGATGCCATGTTCTCAAAAAACTAATTGTTCACTATTCTATAACTTACGATTCAGTGTCTTCGAAAACGCCTTTGCTCAAAATGTACCAGGTCCATGATTGCAAGTATTTCTTCATAAGAAGGACGATTGGCACCGTAGAATATTCTTCCTACTCTTCATTGAGTTGATTCCAACAATTCTACATCTCTACGGTGTACCGGGTTACCGGGTACCACACGAGTCCTGCATATTTCAAGAGCGGTTTGATGTATGTGATATACAAAATTTTGGTTGTACGTGGAGATGGCCAAGAGAATTCTTTCCGACTCCAAGATCAATTTGCAACTGAACCACTCTCAAAAACTGCTGGTGTAACATGTAATCACTAAACGTAAGTGTTAAAAACGAAACACGACAATGGTTTATTTAATAATGGAAAACAGAACAGATCATGTAATGCATCACGTCCACATATCCATTTGTTTTTCTTGTAAACGAACATAGAAAAATGCCTCGTAAAATTGCGAGTTCCAATTTTTTATTGCAAGTTAAAATTTAATGCAGCTGTACGCCGTCCAAGTTTTTTTTTAATTTTAACATTTTCAGGTAACGGTAGGCTTTTAAAATTAATGTTGAGAATATGAATGCGGTGCACTATTCTCTGCCATTCTTTAACAAAAACTGTACAAAACAACTGTAATCAATCCAGATAAATAGTTACGCTTCAACTGCAACCGATATCCAAACACGATGCATAACCCTACAACAATACTCGAATTCACCTTGTAGGTTGCAGCTTATTTTCAATATCAAAGCTTGCAATATTGTCGAGAAGTTATGCTATCACGCCGTCGCTGAACTGGCGGATCCAATTACATTTTCGGAAACTTAATAATTTTAAATACACGATAAGACCGAGAGTTCGCAGAGCTGGTAGCTTCAAAATGGAAAGCCTTCGAGCCACATTGAAACTACTATGTCGCCGATTCTGCAACGATCGCATTTGGTCCCGCAATCCCCGTATACTTTTCGAACGTATTTTGCAGCGCAATCAGCAGCTGCCAGCTGCTTGATGCATGTGATATGAGCGACCGTGTTGACACATAACTCATATTATGCTGACATACTTTTTGATTAGTGTTTTACATGTTTTAAGAAGGATCTTTGATCGTCGGATCTCAGTACTTAACCCTTGTTATATTATAACGATGGAATAGACGATAAAATACATTTTTAGCCGCCGGCACCATTGCTTAAAACACCTGCAATCTTGTAAAACATTAATAATAAATTCTTTCTCTTTTTTGAAAATTTCATCATTAGAGCAAACAACTTTGGTTCTGTCGTGGAGACTTACAACACCTGTCTTTATGTTTTTGTGATGGTTGAAGTTAAAATGTAAGTACCTATTAGTGTTGGTTTTCTTACGGTATACTGATGTTTCAAAAGTATTTATTGTGCGTGTGATTAGTGTATCAAGAAAAGGTAACTGATTGTTTTTCTCTGTTTCTAATGTGAATTTGATGGAGGTTTCTTTACTGCTTTCTCATTGCCAAATTGCAAAAACATCATCGACATATCTCCACCAAACTACTGGATTGTTGGTGTATGTGTAGATATGTTGTTGTTCAAAGTCTTCCATAAAAATGTTACTAACAATGGGGGGTAAAGGAGAACGCCTGAAAAAATAAAACAAAATTTAAAAATTCGGTTTTTTTGAAATAATTAAAAAACGAAAAATCATATCAAGGGTTTCTATGCTTCACTTTGTTTATCCTTTAATTGCTCAACTTTTATCCATGTTAACCAAATTTGTATCTCTTACAATTACGGAGATCCCCATACTGGTTCACCTTATCTTGAACACGCTGTATAACACTTCAAAAATTGTTCTCATTATTTCTAAACTTTGAGAAAATTTTTGCAAAAATCTAATGTTGCAAGTTTTTCTAAAAACTGTACTTCTTACAAAAAAACTTGTTTGGCAAACGTTTTAGACAATTACCTAACATATAATAGAGTTTAAAAAATATTCTTATTATTAATCTTTGGCCTTCTGGGAAATTATTTATAAAAATCTAATTTTGCGATTTTTCCAAAAACTGCACGTCTTACAAAATAGTTATTTCTGTATCAAGTTTCAAAATGAAAGTGTTTTTCACACTAGACATGAAGTTTGTTCTACGAGCACTAGCGAGTTGGGCAACACGTTGAAAAAATACTAATTTTGCAACGTGTTGCATACAAGATTTTCCGTAATTTTGAGTCATATTAATTTTTATAATAAATAAATTTACTTAAATCTACAAAGTTCGTTACGGTATTAAATCGATTTTACGACATCTTATAGCGAGAGGGTGCCGATGGCACACGTTACATTCGAGGAATTGCACTGTTTGCCCTAAATCGCTCATAATCGTGCTAACCCTCAGCTAAAACGCTCAGTGAGATGGACGGGGTCCTTCTAACGTGACAAGACTTTAGGGACAAGCTTGGCCACATATACAGGGTGTTTCCACAAAGATGGTATGGGTTTCTTTTTAAAGAGGACGCCACGAAATTCGGTTGTACAATCCCCTTGTAGAAGTTCGAAGTCCAAAGGGGTTAGAGAATAATTGCTTCGACGCTCTCGTGTATCGACTGCCACAGCGCGGGAACTTACTTGTGGCTTGCAGGTCTCGCCAGAATCCGGCACACCAAAACAAATCATATACATAAAAAACAGCAGTTAAAGAAAACACTAGTGTCAATATGAAATCTCATATTACCAAGTAGTGTCAATATGAAATCATATATTGCAACTAGTGCGAATATATTAGAATGGTTGCACCTCTCTACATTTAAATCCTATATTTATTTACTTTAATATTACTTAATGCAATTTGAGACTCTTAATAGGGTGTGGGTCGTTAATCTAGTTATCTGTTGTTTGATATTCTAATTTTATATGGATTTTTAATTATTGACTGCTACTAAATGTCAGTTTGACTTTAAACAACTATCAAACAATAATCAAATCAAAATTGACAAATATTATTTCTATTCACAAATCAATGACTCAAATCACCAAAGTAAGTATTGTGTTATTTTTATTTCACTCATTTAATTGTTTTTCTTATTCAATATTTTTTTATAGAACTAATTAAGACCAACCTGATTTCCTTTTATTTTACTGCTATTCACATTAAACACTTCTGCTTCTGACGTTCACAGCTAAGCTCATTGACAGCACAACCTCGATGCTCCTCCAACCACGCAATCAACTCCAACCCGACGAAACCCTGGGCTCCTGTAGATACAGTCTCGCTCCTTAGACTCCTGTACGCGTCCCTCAATCTAACAGCTTCCTGGTAAGTTCCCACTAACAGATGGTACCCAAACTAATTTTCCATTGTCCTCAGCTTCTACCTTGTAGTAAGCCAGCCAAACAGAACAATCCAAACCAATCAGTCACGTCAGCAACCCCAGTAAAATGATTGACCTCCTCCGTAGAATCTCCAACTCCAGTAATGAATATTAATTATACCTTGTATGTGCCAAACAATCCAAATCCACTCAAATTATTGTTATCTTCTTCTTACTTGTAACTAATTAAACTGTATTCCATAATCTCTTCAATGAGTGTACGCTTGTATTAGTGCCCAATTATATTTTCACTTATTTTGACCACGTCAATACCATTTTTATTTGAATAAGACCAAATTATTCACACAAATAAAGGCATAATTTCTAGTTTTTATTAATTCTAAATGGATTTTTCAAAAAATGTGTTTACATAATTTCAGTTTGTTATTTTCTACCACTATTTAAACAAAAAATTACTCTCTATATAGTTACAATTATTACTGCACACTTTTAAAATTAAATAATCTGATCTATACTTACTACACTTCTTTATTCTCATAGTAAGCATATTTGTCCCATAATAACATTATCTTATCTTTCATATTAACTTCCACCACCATTACTGAATACTCAATTGCTATAACTTTCAAAATAAAATCCAATTTGTCTCAAATTTAATTTCTATTACCCAATTCCACTTAACCAACAATCTTATTCAAAATTTTCTAAATTTGATTGTATTAATCTACCAAATTTATTTATTTTAATTTTTATTTAATAACTGATCTTTATGTATCATAATAATATGCATCATTTTGACGTTGAAAACGACCACAAAATGTCATTATATTAAATCAAAATTACAGAAAAACTTTTTAAACACAAATGTTAGAAAATTGCACATCCACTTTTATGTTGCTACGTCATTTGTTTTAAAGGTTATGACGTCATCGACGTTTTTTTTTTAATGACAACCTGTATTTTTTATTATTGATTTCGATAGTACAGCGACGCCTATAATTGGCCTAACGGCTGTTGGCTAAGTACTGTAATAAATAAATAGTACTTTTTATCTTGTTTTCAATGATATAAAATTTTCAATATGTGTACTATTTTAATTACCTTAGATAACTAACTTTGGCAGCTACCGGCTGCAGAAACAGTCACCTGCGCCGTCAAGGCCATCATAAATGCAAACCTTTGTTAAATAAACATTTATGGATTAATATATATATTAGCGAGTTTTCTTACAGCTCTCTGGGCCGTTTCTCGCAATCCAAACGCCATCTTTTCCTATTTTCCCACACGTCTTCTTCTATGTCACGTGTTCGCATTGACTTTTCTATTTTCTCTTTCCATCTCGTTCTAGGCATTCCTCTTCGTCTTCTCTCAGGTGGTGTCCATTCATATATCTTCTTTGGCCATCTTTGTTGTTGCATTCTTTTCATATGACCATACCATAGAAGTTGTTTCCTTTCTATTTTCACTATTAGAGGTTGCTCGATGTTCATTCTTTCTTTTATTTCGTTATTATATATGTATCATGTCTAATCAGGTTACTTTACAGCATCGTCTCCAGTCATTCATCTCCATTGCGCTTAGTTTTTGCTCCAATCGCTTATTTAGTGTCCACACTTCTGATCCATACGTGACACAGCACTCGACTATAGTTTGAAAGATTCTTCTTTTTGTATCATTGTTTATATTATTATTTATGGATTAATAACAGTAAATTTAAGGCCGTATAAAAAATATAATAATAATGATAATAATGATTTATTTAAAATTAATCTCAATTTTTTCTGTGCACATAAGAATAGTAAATTAACGAGTAAAAGTAAATAAATCCGAATACTCCCACTTAAGTTTTCAGGGAAACTTGCACGTAGGTCCACAAAACAATATAGTATTTCACCTGTGCAAAATATACAAATAAGAATAAAATAAACAGAAAGATTATGTCAATACAAGCATATCTACATAAAACAAAGTACACTAGAATGGAATGGAAATAACTAGGTACAAATCAAGAAACAAAAAAATAATCATACAGCAAAAAGCCAGTCGCAAAAAAACCAAACATAAATCACAGTACATGGTAAAAGACTTGACTTAGTCACATAATTGATGCACATATGGTCTAGGACACGATAGCAACCAAAATTTTACGTTTAGCACTTGTTGAACAAATAGCTATAGTCTGTTCACTAAACATAAAAACACATAGTGGCTTTTGATTTCTAACATTTCATGAGTGTACTTCTGAAATTCATCTTTGCCTAGGAATGTACTTACAAAAAGTTACTAAAACTAATAGGTTAAAGGTGACATTTACTTAGCATCTGTCATAAGTGGTATAAATAATTACTATTAAGGATATTATACAAATAATACTCGATACGATACGATACGATTGACGTAGCGTTTATTAATAGATATTTTTATTACATTTTATAAGTTCCGGCGGGAATTTCCGGAAAATATCTACTTTGACACTGAACTAATGAGAAATATTAATTGTCATTGATTGTCATTTTACTTTCTTTTACAATAAAGGAAGTATTCACCCCAAAAATTCGAAATTGAGTTTTCAACAGATCTTCACGTTTTAGAGTCTTCTGAACCCAAAAAATAATTTTTTTTTTATTGGTCTGTCTGTATGTGTGTCTGTGAACGGAATATCTCAAAAATGAAAAGAGGTATGGCGTTGAAACTGCATATATACGTTTTGTGTACTATGTAGATGCGACAGCAATCTTTTAAAGAAAATCACATAACCGGAAGTAGGTGTTTACTCTTGTGATTTTTCAGTTTTTTTCGATTTTTTCGGCTCTAACGATTTTTTTAAAACTTCACATTTTTATTACTTTTTTAATGTCTATTGATGTGAGATATGTGATTTTCCAGTTGAATATTTCTAAAATGGGATTCTTTTGTTTTTTTTCTATTTTTTTTTATTGACTCCTATTTTAAATAGAACACCCGGTATATTATTACATTTTTGAATTCACCTTAAAATTCTAGAGAAAATTTGTCTTTTCACCTATCGCTCTATTTTGTACCGTTTTTGTAGAATTTGTAATTTTTGAAAATCTTTGACAAGTGCTTAAAAATTTTAAATCAAATTTTTGGCTAATTATAAGATCACTGTAAAAGGAAGTTGCGTGCGTGTATCACACCAGATTTTTTAAATTCAAACCTCTCTTTATGCAGGTTGGGAAACCTTTGCAAAACAAAATACAGAATCCCCAGTACAAAAATTGTATACATTGCCGACTTCAAAAACATTAAAATGTTTTTGTGTTTAGTGAATGGCCTATAGGTATAATAGTACGAGCGGCAGTGACACTATAAGTCTAGTGTGATAATACTTTTCAAGCCATATATCTAATTCGTTACGTCATTGATGGCGGAACACAAAATGACACTGCTGCCGCGTGTGAACCGAACGGCACTATAAAAAAATATTATTTTTAAATTTATTTTTTTTCAATATCTAGTATCATAAAACTTCAGGATTCTGATTGTTCCTCGTGACAGGGGAGGGGTAGGGCTATAAGAAAAAACAGTGCTGCCAGCCTATTACACAACCCCTTTTGTAGGAGTTTTTATGTATAATAAAAACTAGTAATATCTACCCTGTTTGCTTAATTCACAGAAGTAATATCAATAATAATATATATAATTCTCACTTACCTTGTTGCTTTCAACTGAATCATATATTGACATATCTCATACTTTCATAATTGACTTTGAAATTATGTCATGTTTAAATATACCTCCGCTAGCCAGCTTATTTAGCAATTGAGACTCTCTTTACTTCCCAGCTGAATGAGTTAATGTCAAATATAAACTGTATTAATGAATTGTACTTTGAATGACCAAATAAATATCAATTTTATTATTTAAATCACACTCTTAGTACTTGAGTTTGAATCTAATTAACTGTTATAATGTATTAAACGTTTGAATTGACATTACAAATTAATAGTCAGATTAAAGTTGTCAAAATTATTTAATTAAATGAAAGTTCCAGTAAATGAGGTTAAATACTTTTTTAAAAAATAACTAGACCAAAATGATAAATTTCTAATTATAAAGATCGAAACCTTTGAGTACTCAAATCACAATATTAATTTAGAAAACTTAATATTCTAAGATTCTCTAAATCTAAATACAAGTTTTAAATTCTAAATTTGCCGTATCCAAACTGTTACTATAATACACTAACCTTCAACAGCCGAACTCGTACTTGCGATGTGGTTCTAATATCAGTTTCACACTGATCGAAATCGTCAAACACCTACTTGGAGATGATGAGGACCCATAAAAGCTCGTTGTAGACAGACTTGACCGTTTAATATTTTCTTAAAACGGTATTGCAGCATGCCACACACAAACACTCACTAAACTGATGGCTTGTACACCAATGACCACTTGAAATGGCTTCTATAAATCTCCAACTCACTATGTGAAGAATAATATTGACCCCTTGGTCAGTATTTGATCGTGCAGAAGGCTATTCTTACTAACACGTATCAAATTTGAATTATATCCTCACAATTAAAGGTATTATTAGACCTTTAATGTGAATATTTTGACTGATATTCTTTAAATTATAGAAACTTTTTCAACTCTTGTAAACAACCTCTTGGTTGCTAATATTTACTGCCACCCGTTATTCTCTTACACTTGTTATCACATGATACCCTTTTGATATCTTGATATTAATTGAAAATAATTAAGCATTCTCACAGCATGCTACATTACAAGCCCCCGTGAGAACGCTTATCAGCGGCAGCAGGGAGATAAGTGATCCCTCGGATCTTATTTTCTAGTATCATCGAACTTCATAAAAATTCAAACGTTATCTGAAAGATCATGAATTTCTGTGTAAGAAAAACCGCTGCTGCCTTTTCCAAAAAGTGAAGAAAATTGCGGCAGCACTATTTGAAAGTCGCGATTATCGCAACCGAATTTCGTGTGTCTATTCAGTTTTATCAGCATTAATCCGGTTTTTTCGATTTGTACTAATGAAATACGCTGACATTCCAATAAATTTTCAATGGCGTTGATTGTTTAAATATATGAAATTGTATTTTTTGTGATATTTTTCGATTTTTCCTTATTTTTCTTGTTTTTTTTCATATTTTCTATACTTTTAATTTAAATTGCAATGAATTAGTTCTATTCGTTGAAACAATACTTGGGATCATTGTTTAAACAAATTAGATTCTATCAATTATTCCAAGGTCATTGATTTTTGGGCCGCTTTTGTAGGTCTTTTCGCGTTTTTCACAGCACGTACGAATCCGTTTCGCATTTTTATTGAAACATGCCATTTATTTATCACTACAGGGATTGTTTGAACAAAAACAAAGATTTTTGAGCAATTTTTAAGCAGAAATTGAGTCTGCAGCGTTGATTTATTTTACCAACTTACATTGTTGGACCTCGGCTGTACTATTCGCAAGTGCCACATTCTGATTGGGTAGAGGGTAACAAAAGGACCCACGCAGCCCATTCGTCGGTATTAGGGTTTCTAAGTCCCGGGACCAAAAGTGTTTTCGGGACCTATATGAGCTAAATTTCCGAGACTAGTCCCGAAGATCCCGAAAATGGTCCCGAAAGAGATATAGAGTGTTCAAGTGAAATCTCCGAATGCGAATTCCAAAGAAAAACAAGTGTTTTAAGTTAAATAAAGTATTTCTGAGCTGATAATGAGCTGCGGTGGGGCTCGTCTATAACTTCACTACTTTCTTCTGGTACTAAAAATGTCTCGCTCTTCATCTTTTGCTTCTGCGTGAACTGCAAAGTGCTTGAGTAATCCTTTCGTCGAGCCACCTCTGATTATAATAATTTTAGTGAGACAAACTTTACATTTTGTTAATTGTTTATCTTTCGATATATAAAAGTGTTGCTATATCGACTTTAAATCATTATTTTTTTATGTAAAATGTCGTTAGGTTGGGAATCGGAATTCGTTCTAATTCTAACGCTTTAGCAGAAAATATGGAAGCGTGACTTAAAAACAAAGTCGCCTCGATGGCCTAGCGGTGAACACGGATGTAAGCCAGATATAAAGCACGAACGTAGGGAGTTCAAATCCCTCTTGGGCTGACGTAAAAAGCTTTTTTAAATTAAATAAATGCGAGCGAGAGAAGTGCGCGTAGAAAACCAAGATGGCCGGGAAGTTTAAATTCAAAAATAGAACTTAGAAAAAATTAGATTTCAAATTCAAATATTTGCGCGAAAATTGAAATTAAAAGGGCAGCAGCGAGAAGTGCGCACGCAAAAAACAAAGATGGCCGACACCCGGGAAATTTAAATTCAAATATTCGCGCGAAAATTAAAACGGCCGCCGCGTAATTTAATCAGAAGCTCATGCGTAATTTAATCAGTAGCAGATATCAAAATTAATTAGAGCAATCCGCGAAATTAATTAGATCAATCCGCGGTTTAATTCGCGGAATTAGATCAAATCGCGGATTTAATTCGCGGTTTAATTAGGTCAATCAATTAAAAGGAGTGGGGGTAAGCTGTCCCTATTCTACCTGGCTGAAACAATACTCAGGTTTAATTCTAATAACCGACCGAAAAAACCTTTCCTTCCTACGCAAAACGCAAATAGTGTAGAATGTGCAAATAGCATGAGTAATACGCCGGACGGCGGTGGATACGCGTCCCAATTCTCTGATATCGAGTATACGCACGAATGTTGACATGGTACCGGGACTTCCCCTGTGCTGGCTGTGGTCCCGGGACTCGGATTTTAGGGAAGAATCCCGGGAAGGTCCCGGGACCGGATCCCGGGCCTGGAAACCCTAGTCGGTATGCTTTATGCTCACTTTCGTTTGAGAAGCAGTCAGCAACGGTCGCATCGCTGTCCTTTTTTGTAATCTCAACGTATTTTACTTCTTCAAAAGATGCTTTGTTTCGTTGACGATATACTATATTTGTCAACAGATGACAACGACGAAGATGACGAAGAATTTGACGCAGAAACTTTTGATTCTGACGACGAAAACTAGTGATAAGTTGCTTCGATGGTTTAATTGTTAGCTACCCATGTAATTTTAACTTTTAATATAATACCAAACTTACTAAATGGGCAAATTGTTTCAATAATAATGCATTGCGAACTTTTCATAATATTTTTTATAAACCAACATTTGTATGCATGAATCTAGAAGGAAATTCAATTCGTTTTCACAAAAAATACTAATATACGATTACTTATTTAAACACGCTTACATTCTTTTACAGTTGGTGAAATAAATCAACGCCACAGACTCAATTTCTGCTTAAAAATAGCTCAAAAAATCTTTATGTTCCAAGTAAAATACTTCTAATTTGTTCAAACAATCCCTGTCGTGATAAATAAATGGCATGTTTCAAAAAAAATGCGAAACGGATTCGTACGTGCTGTGAAAAACGCGAGACCTACATAAGCGGCCCAAAAATCAATGACCTTGGAATAATTGATAGACTCTAATTTGTTTAAACAAGGATCCCAAGTATTGTTTCAATGAATAGAACTAATTCATTCTCAATTCGAATTAAAAGCATGGAAAATATGAAAAAACACGAAAAATAAGGAAAAATCGAAAAATATCACATAAAAAATACAATTTCATTTATTTAAACAATGAACGCCATTGAAAATTTATTGGAAATTACAATGTCAACGTATTTCATTAATACAAATCGAAAAATCGGATTAATGCTGATAAAACTGAATGGACACGCGAAATTCGGTTGCAATAATCGCGACTTTCAAATACTGCTGCCGAGTGCTGCCGCCATTTTCTTCACTTTTTGGAAAAGGCAGCAGCGGTTTTTCTTGCACAGAAATTGATGATCTTTTAGATAACGTTTTTATGAAGTTCGATGATACTAGAAAATATGATCCGAGGGATCACTTATTTCCATGCTGTCGCTAGAGTGACCACCTCCCAGGGTTTCACCCGGAGTCTCAGGGTTTCAACGCCAAATCTCCGGACTCCGGGTTTTGTTATAATTTCTCAGGGTTACGCTAATTTTGTAAAAATGTCTAACATTAACTTCACCGTAAGTCGGTTATATTAATAAAAATAAAATCGCCACAAAAAATAATAATATTGTAATGCTTTACTACTATGATATTAACTCTATACTTTAATATTATTTTTGTAATATAATAAATAAATAAAACTGATCCACTACATAAAGCTTAGTTTGAATTTTATTGCCTCTCTCTAGCTAATTAAAAATATGATTAATTATGCTTTACTGTAATAAAGTTATGTTGCTCTTTCTATATTTTATCCATTTGCAACTTATTAAAGCTTTTGCGCCGGCTAGCAATTTAAGACTCCTATCTGCAGGGTTGGATGGTTACACTGTTGCTGAATTTAACCATTGTATGAAAAATGTTCAATTCTGACGAATGACAGATAATCATAAAATCTCAAACAAAGCTGTTCGAAACAGAAAATTCAGCGTATGTTGACAACAAATTAACCAACAATCAATCAGTTCACCTCAGGTAAATTATAACAATGCTTTTATAATAATCAAGTAGTTTGGTTAACCTGGAATTTGTTTTTCAACTGCAAAAGGACGCTAACTCTCATTTGTTTTTTCTTCAAAGCACGCCGATCTCTTTTCCGGCTTTCGCAAAAGACGCCAAGCTTGTATTTGCTTCCTGGAAAGCTCCCTAGGTCACCATAACAACATGATTTACAATTGTTTATCTGTAAGTGTACATTCTTTGATCTTAATTTTTAATTGTTTTTGTAAATGTCATTCATGAAGCTATAACCTCACAATTGGTCGTACTTTTTATTTTTAGTTAATAAACACTGATTAACATGCCACCAGCACCTTCTTGTAATCGTCAGTAATTCTCAGGTTGCTTCTCGTATGCTCTTTGCATAATATGTGCCTTCTTGCACTGTTTTATAATCCTTTTAGCTGCGGCATCGATTGTTGGCACTTCGATATGAATGCAAACCGTCTGTTGATGTTTTATTTTAAATACATGCAGAACAAGCAGAAACAATCCATGTTTAGTACGACGTACGATATGGACAAGTATTTCTGTTACACCTTGCATTATAACGGGTGTCCCAAAATTCGTGCAAGAAGTAATTTTGATAGATAATACAGCTTTTTAATTGCAAATTATAATTTTTTATTGATTCATAAAGTATACAGTATAGGGTTATATATGGAATGGCATATCGGGTAAATGGCTTCCACCGGTTTGCTAGCACACATTTTTCATGACCTTTTCGCATAAATGTCGCTGAATTTCATTGGTACAGTGCTCAATTTCTTCCTTCAAGGCGTGGGTGGTCGTGGGTTTGTTCGCATAAATCTTAGACTTCAAAAAACCCAAAAGAAAAAAGTTCAACAGCGTTAAATCGCATAATCTGGGCGGCCAATTCTGATCACCAAAACGGGAAATTACACGACCAGGAAATGACTCATGCAGTAATTGAATTGTTTCTCGGGCTGTATGGCATGTGGCACCGTCTTGTTGAAACCACATGTCGTCCACATCCATATCGCATTTTTAAAATTAATTACATAATTAATTAAAATTTAAAGAAATATATTTTTAAAATATTGATCCACATTGAAAACGCTTTGTGTTTTCGTGTAGCGCTCCTTTTTAAATAACCTTGAATTGCCAGCTGTCACGCTGTCTTTTTTTTTTCGTTGGCCACACTTTACAAAATTCAAATCTTGCGTGAATTTTGGGACTCCCGTTATTTGCTAACCATCAATAGAAATAAATAAAAACATGGCTTTTACTTGCTTTTTGTTGTTTTTAAACATTCTGTATTTCTCATTGAAAAAAAACCCTTTTTTTACTTACGAAGGATCTCAGGGTTTGTATAAATTGAAAAGTGGTTACCCTAGCTGTCGCTGCTAAGAGTTTTCACGGGGGCTGGCAGCACTGTTTCTTCTTATAGCCCTACTCCTCGCCTGTATCGAGGAACAATCAGAATCCTGAAGTTTTATGATACTAGATATTAAAAAAATAAATAAATTAAAAAAAAAAATTATAGCGCCGTTCGGTCCACACTTGGCAGCAGTGTCATTTTGTGTTCACCAATCAATGACGTAACAAATTAGATATATGAACTTGAAAAGTTTTATCCCACTAGACTTATTAGTGTCACCGCCGCTCAGACTATAATTATAATATCTCTAAAACGGTTGACGTTAGGCCCATACAACTTTATATTAAAATGATTAGTATTTCAACACAAAACTTTTATTACGCTGCCTAAATATAGGTAGATCATTCCATTTAAAAAACAGTAAGTTTGGTTCTCCACATTTTTGAGACATCCTGTATAATAAAAAAAAATTTTAATGTGCACCTACAACTTTCATATAGGTGATTTTTATATAACCCTCGTAGTTTTAGAAATTTCTTCCACCCCCGCCTTGTTGCTGGACCCTGTATAAACACAAGAACCCTAATCCATGAATGAAATTTTGATGCATCGTTGTACGTATTGTTTTGTGGTTGTACGTCGGGTTGCATAACTCCGAATACTTGAGCGATCAGGAAGTGAAATTGAACTGCGTTCTCCAATTACTTAATTTATTCCCAATTCGCAGTCGCACAGTGGGGTTTGCAAGCATAAAGTTTGACTGGACGGAAAGTAAGTTAACTCTACGAATTTGAATTTTTAGAATCAAACCCGAAACTTCCACAATCGCATCCGTCTTAGCTCTAACCTAAAACTTCAAACAATGTAAAGCACTGGTGTCTAGCCTGGGGCCTAGTAATGAAAGTTTAATGACGTTATTCGGCACTCTTCCTGATTTGTATGCAGGAGCATAATGCCTAGTCATATACAGTTAGAATAGCAGCATGTCGCTCACGATTCAGCAAATAATTGTCGATGCCAAGCGACTGACGGAGCGGCTGAAGGAGCGGGACACCGTCACCGATGCCCTTCTAAACGAGACGCACGCCATTAACAAGAAAATTGACGCAATGAAGCAGGTGAACTCTTGTAATCCTTGCAGTTTCCGTTAATAACGCTTTGCTTTAGTACCAGGAGGAGGTTGAGCAGCTCAATGAAGTTGCTCACCAGAAGCCCCACTCGCAGCTCATTGCTAACATTCAGAAGGAGAATAGGCACCTGCGGGAAATCCAGCAGGAGAATCGTGAACTTCGGGCCGCCTTGGAGGAGCACCAGACGGCTTTGGAGCACATCATGTCGAAGTACCGACAGCACACCACTCAGCAGATATACAAGTCGCGAATCAATTTTTTAGCAGTGCAAGATAACAAATACAATGAGGTGATCACCAAGCAGGCCGAGAAGATACAAGAGATGGCGGCTGTTATGGACCATGCAGCATTTATTGATGAAAACCAGTCCAATAAGGACGACGAAATTATGTCCAGGTTAAAAACAGAAAATCAGGTATAATGTTGTTGAAGACGAGCGCACCACCTTGGGGTTGCTTTGAACTGTTAAAATGACAGATAAATTAACAGGTACATTTTTCCATAAATCATTTTGATACAGCGGTTCCCAAACTTGAGTGGAGCATTTTTCAGGATAGTAATTTGTCACGGTGCACTATATAATTTTCTCCTAGCAAAAACATCTAGCAGCAATGTAGGTACTAAACTGAATAACTGCAGTATTGACGATTTAAGGTACTTTTAAGCATTGGGCATGTTAAATAAACATCCAAGTTTTATTTCATTTGAATGTTATTTTTTCTACTAATTTCAAAGAAATTAGGAATCTGCTTAAGTACATAATTGAAAAACAATAACAAAAACCACATAGTAAGGCAAAACATCTGAGAACGAATTCCAAAATAGTAGTGATGGGAACGAATGAATGAAAACTATCGAATAGTTCGATAGTAACCGATTATTCGAATTATTCGATAGGTAAAACGAATGAATGGTTTTATTCATTCGTCATTTACTCCATCGGGAAGCAACTGAAATTTCAAGCCGAATGGAACGAATGAATTATTCATTCGGTTTGAATGAATTCTTCATTCGGTTTGAATGAATTTTTCATTTGGTTTGAATGAATTATTCATTCGGTTTTCGCCGGTTGCTACATATCGAATTGCGATGTACAGCACTTTTGCAGTAAACTACAGGTTATTTGGTTGCCAAAACGAAGACCCAAAATATTAAATGAATCTACGGCCACCCATACATGCCGCATTGTCTATTCTAAAACAGATGGAGCGCACCGCGAATTATATATCACTTAAACTAATCTATTGTACAGGAACTCTAAAGCAAATTAGGCATTGGATCTACAATTTCACACATCGCAATTAGTATTATCAAGTATTATCTTATTATTATACGCTTTTAAAGATATTCTGAATTTTAAAGCGAATATGATATTCGAGTAAATGCATTGAATAATTAGGAGCATTCATTTAATAAGTATTCTTAAGCAAATGGCGCATATAGGGAAAACGAATAAAAATATTCGAATATATTCATTCGATAGTTGGTACTAGTTATTTAGTAAGTATTCGATAGTAGAAATCATTCGATAGTGCCCATCACTACAAAATAGTGCTTGGAGATTGTGTATTATACTATAACCGGCTCTAAATCCCGTCTGCTCTGGGGATTGATAAAAGTTCAGCTTATTTGTAATTATTTTAGTTAGCAATTTGTAGAAGTGAGAAAGCAGACTAATAGGGCGAGTTTTTACACATTTGAGTAGATTTACGCCACTATATTTGAGCATTTCTGTCGTGATATTGTCTTCTCCTGGGGTTTTTAATTTTTTTATTGTGAGAGGACTAATTTTATTTCATCATAACTTATTTCTGGGATGTCTGCTGAGTTGACGTTGATAACCGTAGGTCTTGGTGGTTGAGGTGTCTCGTCTGTTACTGTTGTGGCGTATAGTTTCGAGTAGTTAATCTTCCACCACGGATATTAGTTCGTTTCTTTTGGAAATTATGTTACCGTGAGAGTCACAAAGTTGATTTTTTTATGTCCTTTGGACCATTTATGATTTAGTACTCTCATATTGAAGTTATCCTCTATGTATTGTTGTACCAACGAACTATTATAATTTCTCAGGTCCTTGCGTAGAGATTTAGTGACATTTTTGGGTACTACTCTGAACTCATTAGTGTTTTATTTATTTCCCCTAATAACACATTAATATGCCCAGTTTCTGGTATGCATTTGTTAACCTGGTCTATTTTGCACTGAGTAAAAATAGTTGTGAAAAAAAACATTAACTTGGGAGTTCCCATTTATTAAAAAAAAGTTACATGTAATGCAAGTTTTCAAAAGAAATTATAAATTGAAAAAACGGAAAAGACTACCAATAACAAACAATTATTTGTAAAGTATATGGCTGAATATGTGTAAAAAAAAATATAAAATGAGTGTACATAAATTTGACACACAAAATATTGAATGGAAAATTTCGTTAATGAAATTTTGCCGCATAGTCTGCGCAGCATGGTTCCAAACAAATACAGGAACCACAAAACAAGTTCATAAAGAACGGGGATTCCCCTCCAGAAGATAAACTATTTAGAGTAAGAAAGGTAAATCTCCTAAACTCGAGATAAAAGTTTGCTAACATGCAAAACACACAGAAATGATAAACAATTGAAATTTAGGGACTTACCCGTATCTAAAAGATTCTGCGTGAATACTTAGAAACTAGGGGAAGGCTCTAAGAATGTTTTATGCCTAAAAATGGCACAAAATTAGTCCCTTTACAAAATACGAAAAAATAAATTGTAGGAAAAAACTTACACGAATACACTGGTTGGGTCTGACAGGCCCAAAACTTTTCTGGCTGCCAAACGACAGATGATAAAATTAATACAAATTAAGGAAAACGTGTCTTTATTAAAGTTAGGAAGACACCAAAAAGCTAAAGAAATTAAAAAAATAATTTTAAAAAATACAACTAAAAATATATTTGCCTGGGCCTCACAGACCCAGCCCGTCAACCGGAGGGTTAAAAACCTCATTTCAGTAGCTGTGATTCTACTTTTGTTTCTATCTGTAATTGCCATATATTAATAAAGGGTGTTATCACTGTCGTATACTTCCGTTTTTATTCTTTTCGGCATTTGACTCATTTCCGTCAAATTTCAATAGTGCGCTCCCTTGATCAACAACTTAACTAAGTAATTTTGATAACATTATCCACGTTTTCAAGCAATGTAAATCTTCAATCATATTTTTCCATATTTCATATTGTTTTAAAAGTGACTCGCATGAAAACTTTAAAGCTTAATATCTTAGAAAGGGTGCATTTGCGGACATAAATTTATTAGAACTTTTTGATTTATTTTTGATCATAGAACAGTTCTGCAAATAGAATAGTTAAATATTTGTACTCGTTCTAGTGGTTTTTGCTGTATTTCTGTTTTGTTTTTTTTTCCTTTGTAGATATCAAGTTTTATAGATTAGTAGGTTTCGTTGTAACTTTTCACATCTTTTTTGCATAAAGGTTGGCCAAGTATCTAAGTGTCCCCAATTTAGCTGCGTAAAATTACTCTGTTATGTGTAATAGTAATTAACGTATTTAGAGGGGTTGAAACGATAAAGAAGCTGACCTGCGGTTAATTAATTAAAATAATCAATGGTAGAAAAAAATCGCAGATTAACCTCCTTAAAGTACGCACTACACGGAAGCTCTAAAAATTTTAACTTACCGCGCAGGCCGAACTAGCTCAATTTCGGCGGCTGTGGATCATAGATTCTTATCAACTGTACCACCCTGGAAATGCATCAAACACAAAAAAACAAATGCTTGCCAGAAACCAAATGGTTTCGAATAATATAACTAACTACAAGTGACTAGCATTATTTATTAACGCTAAATAGTCTTGCAGTGTATAATGGTTAAATAATTAGAATAATTTGGTCATAAAGAATGTAATAATGATAGAAATGTGCAAATTAATTGAAGGTTGCGACACGCACCAAGATCAAGAACCCCTTTCAGGTTATTGAATTAATTGTAACCACAAATAAATCGAGTGATATGCATATTGCTGTCATTTAAAAAAACCTTTCTGTTCAGGCTATTGAAGGTAAAAAACGTGAATGCTTCTTTTACAAAGCTTTGATTACACATATAAATTGTAGCTTTTAATATTAATTGTAATTAAGTATACGCAATTATGCTTCAAATATTAAAACTGATTGAACGTATTCGTCTAAACTTTACATGTTAGTAATAACGGAAAGTATAAATTAAAATGGTTTTAAGGTAACCCAGTCTTAACTTTCGGGCATATTTTGTAATTTATGTAAGAAATGTTAAGACGGTTAACCCTCGATGCGTTCATTAGTGTATTTTTCATTGAAATGTTAAACAGTGTTTAACATGATCATGTCCTCGAATGTTAAGATACATTTAACATGCATCCACTCATTTAACATGAATGCACTATAGCAACATCACACATATTCATGATAGTCCGATTTCGATTTAGCAGTTATAGTAATTATTATTGATTCAAAATTATTGCCTCAATGAACAATAAACTAATGAACGCATTTTGAGGGGTAACTGTCTTAATATTTCTCACATTCCTCACATAAATTACCACTTGCGCTCGCTCGAGTGGTAAAAATATGCTCGAATGTTAAGACTGGGTTACCCCTCTAAATACGTTAACTATTGTTCATTGAGGCAATAATTTGAATCAATAATAATTACTAAAAACTGCTAAATCGAAATCAGTGTTTAACATGATCACATCCTCGAATGTTTACATTTAACATGCATCCACTCATTTAACATGCATGCACGCGATCATGTTAAACACTGTTTAACATTTCAATGAACAATAAACAAGGTTTACATTTGTGGTTATGGTTCCTAAATACATTTACGGTAGAAAACATGACACAGCACCTTCAAGAGCGAAGTTGCCATATTTAAGCAGAACAGAAAATAGAACTTTAGTAATTTTTATGTATGTGTCCAATTTCAGTAATATTATAATTGAATACTCTTTTAATCAAGTACATGGAAGGTCTTACAATACTTTAGATTTTAAATATTTCTCCACATGTATTATGATATATAATTATCAAGTAATCATTTCTGTTTACACGAGATATATTGAACAATAGCTGCTTTCGAATTGAAACAACTAGCACTGGTGCAATTGTATCTGGGGTGAGTTGCTTTGTAATTCGAATAGACGTTACGTTACTTCTCGCGTAAAATACATAACCTAACTAATTTGCTTTTGTATTGAACGTTTAAAATAAGGTCGGTATATACAGACTGCGCTCAAAATGGATTTAAAGAACTTAATTCGTAAGTAGTTAAAAGTTTATTGAAATACAGGCACACCTCGCCGTTCGCGGCTTTGCGGTTCGCTGATTAGATTTTATGCGGGGCACCTTTGTGCTTCCTTTTCTTTGCCTTTGCGGATGGAATTTACAACTGTTTCAACTTTCACACACTAATGGCCGGTCTTATAAAGGCCACTAATCTGACGTTAACTTTAATTCGCTGTTAAAATAAACAAAAGCTCATAAAAATTTGTTTACTAATGAATAATATGTCATAAGTGCCAATGCTTTGATGAGCTTTTATTTATTTTAACAGCGATTTAAAGTTAGCGTCAGATTAGTGACCTTTATAAGTAAATTGTTACTGCACAAACACCATACAACGACATGATCGGGAAATAAACCAAGAATACAAGGCCCTAGCTCTGTTAAGATGGCGGCAACAGGAAGGTTTGCTCCAGCTAAAAACTCAGCCGCGAGGGCGGGTTCTTTACGACCTTTGAGTTAGGGCTGTATTCCGGTACGAGAGCTATATGATGTTAAACGCCACCACTTTCTTAACTAAATCAGCAACACAGGTGAAGTTACATTGAAAGTGGAAGTAAGTAATTCACCTTGCTACTTCTACCTTGCCAGAGTTTGGTCGACGAGTCACGTACAACACTGACTTACCTTGCAAAACAACTCATTGATGCGGCTGTTAAACGCCTTTTACAACTGAAAAGTACACACATAACGCATGCAAATATCGTGAACGGCAAATGAAAAACATGAAATAAAATGCACTATATTAACAATAATATGAGAGTGAAGTGAGAATGAGCAAGGGTTTAGAACAAAAATAAAGACAGTGACATGGGTTAGTGAGGGTTAAATTATGTTACGTAACGTCTTAAATTACTTAAATGCAATAAACTGGACTACACATGACCGGAATGCGGAATGACTTGCAAACGGTAATAAATTTGAATAATTACATGAGTCACAAACAGTAGAAACATTGAATAACTACTATACTGACTCAACGACAAGAACGCTTGGCTTTAAATACACAAACGTGGCTCAAACACAGCGTTAAATTAGACGAAAACGGCAACTACAATGGTTCAAACGACATATGCTACGAAGACATTACGCAAAACTGTCCAGCACATTAACGGGGCGCTACGCGCACTGTAGGCGATACACCATAAAACTAGTACATAATAAAACAATAACGGTATCTGAAGAAATTTATCTAGCTGCGTTCGACGTCCAGCAGAGTCGTAGGTGGTCGTCCCCCCAAACAAACTGCCTTAAGATGCCTGAAGAAGTTGCACAATAGCAACGGGGAAGTTGCTGACGAAGACAGTCTGGTTCTAACATCCCTAGCGAGGGTATTGAACTCTTAACGACGTATGTGGTTTATATCATGGACATTTTTTTTTTTTAATTTTTTTTTATCCAAACTGCCTATTTACAAACTACTCTTAACATGAGTATTAAGTAAATTTTATGATATTGTGAGTGTCGTGCGGGGAGCTCTAACCAGTGCTAGTCTCCCTAAAGATTACTTCAGTTTTGGTTGGGTTGTACTACGAGGTCCAGTGGCCATTGTCGTTTGAGTCTTCATGTAATGCCTGGTTGGTTAGTGAACTGTTCGATGAGCTGGTTAGGATGTCCTGCCAAGTTACTGCTGTAGTTGGTTGAGAGCCTTTTGATTTCGCTATCTACATAGGGGACT
>CALNHX010011948.1:0-28468 GCA_940337035.1 Agriotes lineatus
CTGTTTATTCACCAAACACGAATTGTTTACCGTTCGCTCCTTGGAATTGTTTGGAGTCTTTACACGGGCAGATGATTCGGGAACAAAGCATAATGTCGAAGAACTCCAATTATAATATTGTAGAACACCGACATGGGTGTCGGTCGTGGACCTAATAGCAAACTTAATTAAGTTTTGTTTGGAAGTCATATTAATCAGAACAAGTGCGTACAGCAAGAATATTCCAGTGGATTTTTAAGAATTGCTTAGAACCCTTAACAATATACAATACTGATTTTTAAAATGATAACATATTTGCGGTTTTCTTTTAATATGTCCTAATGATTGAACTATAGCTCCATTGATAGTCTTTGGCTTTCCAGGAATTTTATTCTCTTTGTTAGAAGATGAAACTAGATACGAAACAATTCTTTTACTGTTCAAAATGTTACATGAACAAAGAGGTTGTCTTTCACTTGTCTTAACAAAAATAATTTGTCACGATACCACCCTGCAGCTTCTATTAGCTTTTATTAGATAACTGAAATTTTTATTATTTTCTTTTATTTCAGTTATGTCGAATACAAGAGAGGAGCTATTAATAATAAATAACTTAACAGCGACTGGTTTTATGTTAATATCGTCTAGCAAATACAATTAAACCGTATTATTTGAAAAAACTTTTTTTTAATAATACTCCGCCACTGAGTGTTCTACGACTTAGTATTTGCTTCATGTGAAGCACATGGGTATATAAACCCTGCTTTCTTCTATATTTTCTAAGGTCATTCAATATACACATTTGAAAATTATATTGCCAAGTACAATAAAAATTTAAATATTGAAATATTTTAAATTTATTACTATTTTTAGAAATCACTTGAAATTATAAAAGCGAAGCTAAACTATTAATAGCGGTCCATGTTCTTCTATAGGACAAATTTTAATTCGAACTTGAATCATTAGTCTTTGGATAACTGAAATATTCATATCACGATCATTTTGATAGGTTCGTCTTCGTAATTGGTCCCCATACTTACTCTTCTATAAATTCACACATGGAATTGCTTTGTAAGAATCCCTAATCGTACGAAAAATGGTTCTACCGAAAATGTTTCGTTTCGAAAGTTTTAACAATTTCTTGTTTGAAAAATGGATAATTAAATTATAACTAGCTTTACGTCCTTTTATTTCATAAGACCTTCTGGTAAAATTAAAACAGTCAATAACATGAATAATATGAAAGCTGACTTATTTTGCAGTTTTGTTTGCAGTGGTGACTAGATATTGATAATGCATTATGCATTTATTAGGGAAAAATATTGTGCCAACACTTTTGTTACATATGTTACTCGTAGAATAGAAGATCGTTGTTTCAAGCTTTGTAATAGATGTAGAAATGAAAATGTCTCTTTGACTGCCGGTATAATATGTATACAATATGATTTCCAATAACGATAAGTAAATGAGGTACTCGTTTGTCCCGCTTTTGGGAGGTGAGGTTTAGTAAATCAATATGATCTAATACAACACAGAAATGGGAGAATATAGGTAGATGTTAAAAGGAGTTGAGTTATAATAACCCATTTAAACCCACATTTTTAATGGATTTGTTGTATTCTCAAGCAGTATAAGAAAACTAGTTTAAAACATCTGAGTAGTTTAATTTTGGAAATATTGAGCACAATCTGCTATTAGGCTGATCAGAACACTAAAGAGAAACTAAAAGGTATGGTAGGCGTGTAACAGAAAAAAAATGTATATTCAGCGAAAAGCGCCTTTTCAAAGTATTAGAAAAGGAAGCTATATTTTTGCACCGATAATATTTTTTGCTGCCTATTACTTTTTATTAAAGCCATGCATCAAATGAGTTGAAAAGAAACAATAATGACGTGCTTCTAGGCAAAAACTAAAACACGTTATAACTCTCAAAATATTCAAACTACATCAGTTCTTGTCACCGTTTCATCGTCATCCCTAAAGAGAGAATTAAAGGATATCTTATTAAGTCAATATACAGTAAAAAAAAATTTTTTAAAGCAACAAATCCTTGTCCAAACATGCTATTCAGTGTTGTTCTAATTAAGCCTAGAAACAAAAGTTTGAGATATCAAATATACACAATATCATTATTCACAGATTGACATAAAAGTAGAAGTTAACCTACAAAAATATGTTAAAATTTCTGATTTCACGATTTCTCGATTTTAAATAACCATAATACACCCCTCCGCCCTACGGGCCTCTGCAACTAAGTTTCACATTTGTGGTAAAAAGTTAAACTTTAGTGACTTGGTATACAAATAACTATTATGTGATAAGGATCATAAAGCAAATCATTGCTACTAGTCGTGAAGATTGTCAGACGAGACGTTAGCACCATGTATAATTAATTGTGAATCGAATCGCGTACAAAATTTTATCTGGGAAAAAATAATAAACTAATAGAAGATAAAAATGAACAAAAAATTTTAACACGAAAAAGGCGAGTATGGTTTGCCTTCTGATATGGAATATAGAACTGGAATGTAATGTCTCTCTTTTACCCATGGTCATCGTTTTTAATTAGTTTGTTGTGTTACTATTATGATACTCCGTAGTAGGTATAATGAGATTTTATTATAGTACTGAAAATTATAATAATTTCATTATAGGATAAAACTTCGAGACACGAAAATATACATAGAAGAAGATTATACCAAGGAAGTCCTAGAACAAAGGTAATGACTAAAACCTGAGTTGATAGAAACAAAGAAAGCAGGAAAACAAGCGTACA
Source organism: Agriotes lineatus (assembly GCA_940337035.1). Classification (NCBI taxonomy): domain Eukaryota; kingdom Metazoa; phylum Arthropoda; class Insecta; order Coleoptera; family Elateridae; genus Agriotes; species Agriotes lineatus. Next base: position 2,756 of record CALNHX010011948.1, read on the forward strand.
TCAAATATGATAAACTAATAATAGATTTAAGAATAACTTCAACAAAAACAGGATATAAACAAAGAACAGTAAAAAGCAACAAGAGGAATGATGTAAGTGGCATTGAGTAAGAAAGCTTACTAAACGAAGAAACAAATACTAGTATATCGGAAGATATCAGAAGAAGAAAAATATAAGGAGGAAGGAAAGGAAGATAAGAAAAGAAATAAAAGAAGTAGATATGAATACTTAGAAAAAACTCAGCAGAAAAAGAAAAGAAACTGCCAAAAAGTTCAAAAGTTCAACAACAAATTCAAAAAAAATAAAAATGGTACAAATACTCTTGGCGCCAATAGAAAATAAAAAAAACGAAAGAAAGAAAAAAGTAATAAAGGCTCGATAAAACCCTCCAGACAACAATCAATAGCAATCATTCAAAAACATCAAATGAAGCAGACCCAATCAACGAATAAGTAAAATGAGAAGGAAAATAGCATAGCATTAAACAACACACACGAAAAGTTTATAAGTAATAATAAATTAAATTAAGACTTAATAACAATAGCAATGTAGAACATCTATAAACGGAAAAGAAGAACTAATAGATAAAATGAAGACAAGACAAATTCAAATGATAGGAATAAAGGAACAAGGACTTGAATTTAAGCAATTAAAAGATATTATATTACTGCGGAAGAGATGCAAGCCAAAGAAACAGTTGGAATAATATTAAGGAAGAAAATCAATCAAAGAGTGACAAACTAGAACCCGATAGACTCGAAAACAATAACAATAGAAATAGAACTGGAAACAAAAATATCAGTGGAACACAAACATATGCACCAGTCCAAGGGACAGATAGAAGAACAATGGATAGCTACTATAATAAGTTACAAGAAGTATTAGATAAACATAGAGAAACAAATGAAAATATACCTAATACTAATAGGAGACTATAATGCTAGAGTAGAAAACGATTAAGCAAGGGGACTAGAAAGTATAGGCATTTAGGGAGAATCAGTTAAAAACCGTAACGGAGACATGTTGCTTGAGTTTAGCATAGCGAATGATCTTAAAATAATAAATATATAACAGGAAATCAACACTATACATTTGAGACAGCAGAAAGAAATTGAAGAAGCCTCATCGATTATACAATGTACACACACCAAATGCAAAACTAGTACAAAAAGTAAAAACAATTAAAAACGCGGAAATAAACACACAACACAAACTAGTAACAGCAAACGTAAATATAAATCAACCGGAAGAGAAACACGGCAAAAACTACAAAATATTAAAGGTTGAAAAGCTACAAGGTAGCGAAATAAGAGAAGAATATCAGAAAAGGATGGAAGAAGAACTAGAGAAGCTGGGAAATACAAAAAAGGATATGACAATAAACAGATGTGGAAAATACTTAAAACAACGTTACAAAGAGGAGCAAAAGAAGTGTGTTAAAAAAAGGAAGAATCATGAAACGTCAAAAAAACAAGATCGTGGACTAAGGAAGTGCAACAGAAAGTAAGGGAGAAGAAGAAAGCATGTAAAAAAATTATCGAAAAGAAAAATGAAGAAGATAAAATGAAATACATAGGAAAAAGAAGAGAAGCAAAAAAAGAACTGAAAGTAATAGAAAATTATGGAACATCGTTAAATTACTAAAGGCGAAGAGGAGTAAATATATGAGATTAGTAAAAGACAAGACAGTATAAATAAGTTCAGATAAACAGGAAATCATCAAAATATGGAAAGAATACTACAATGGAAAATTTGCAAACATATATCAAGCAAATAAAGATATACAAGAAACCCAAACCCAAACAGAAAATAGGGAAATACTGTAAGGAAGTAGAGGAAGCTCTAAAAGAAGTTCGAACGAGTAAAGCAGGGAGCCAGACGATATAAGCCCAGAGTTAATCAAATGTGGCGGAAAAGGTAACAAAATGGGTAACAGAAATATGTATGGATACAAAAACATACCAAAAAAAATTGGAAAAGAATACTATAACACCAATATACAAAAATCTGTAAAAGGCTTTACTCAGAACTTCCCTCGCCCAAATTAGATCAATTTTGTTTGAACACGCCGCACCTGCATAGCGATCGTAACCGCATCTCCGCAGCGGATGTAACTGCATCGAAATTCCAACTGCGCCATCAAGCCTTATCGAAATAGGTGCGGCGCGCGCCTCTTTTGAATAGAGGCGTCTTATTGTTGAAACGTTTTTACTCTTTTGTGACATTATCCTGTATCGGTTGATTCTTATTTTCGGCAAATGTAACCTAACTTATGTGAAAGTTATTACTTCTTTTTATTTCAAAAGTAACCCAAAAATAAACAAAATTTTATTTTTTAAGGTGCTCACCCTGTATATATTTGTATGAAATTGTACCGGTTTGATGTGAGGTAGATATATAATATGTATGCAAAATATCGTCTTCCTCCGATAAATAGGTAGTTTTTGAGCTATACTGCCAACAGACAGACAGATCGACAGACAGACAAACAGACGGAATTAAGAAAACCTCTTTTTCGTCATCTAGGGACCTTGAAACGTGAAGATCTGAAGAAATCTCGGAAAGTAATTTTTTCGTGATTACAATACTTCCTTCGTCTTTCAGACGAGAAAAGTACAAAGGAAAACAGAAATAACTGTGATAACTACAGAGCAATTATTCTGGTGCCAATAACTTTAAAAGTCTATAGCAAAATATTGAAAAAAAGGGCTAAGAATGGAAGTAGAGGAAAGAATCGGGGATGGACAGGGAGCATCACAATTGAAAGAAGCAATTAAGAGCATTTATAAAAACGTAACAGGGGTAATTCAAATAGACGGATTAAAATCAGAGCCTTTCCTAATAGAAACCGGAGTTGAACAAGGAGACTCTCTAAGCCCCCTTCTATTTGTCATATTCATAGACAGAATAATGAAGAACTGTACAAATGCACAAGGAGGACGCCAAAAACAATCATATGTTATAAAGATCACAACCCTATGGAGGCGTTGTTATATGCAGATGATGTAGTGATCATAGCAAACAAAACTACAAAAATGAAAACTCTGATTGATGTATGGACAGAAGAAATTGAAAAGATGTGAATTCAAATAAATGAAAACAAAACAAAATCAATGCAGATACCGAAACAATCAGAATAGTCACTTATAATACCATAAGTAGTCAAAGTTATGTCGAATATTTTTGCTGTGGTATCACGAATGTCCATTGCGCTTAGGCTCGATTAGAACGAGTGCGCTAGCACGAGTCCTAATCCACCGCAAGAATATTCTACTTAACTTTGACTAAGAATATTTATGCCCGTGTGCAATTCTAACAGAAGAGAAGTTTATATTCCCGTAGAAACTTAAATAACTATGCTATTTATGATCTATTTTATTATACTCATAATTTACTGATCAAGTATCGCATGTTTAAAATAATATACGTCAATCACGCATGCATCTGCATCTCAAAACGTTTGCAATTTTTTTGGCCGAATTATAGAGTTGCAGTTTGGTAATTTTTTTTACTGATGCTAACTATGAAGCATTAAAACTCAATAGTCTTCTCCATGGACATTTATTTTAAAGTTAAATGTGGCGAAACCAAACTGGTTTCATCCTCTAGCCATAATAATCATTAATAGTAAAAGCACATGTTAAAATTGAGGTTAAAATGAGGTTAAAATTTTAAACGTCGAAGACGAGGTAGAAATAATATTAAAAATTTTTGACTTTGAGTCTGAGAGCTGTTCGTCTTCAATGACAGCTTCTCTTTTACTTGCTTAATTTAAAATTTTATATTTTAATGTATTAACCAGTACAACGATCTTTATAACGTAGTTTGCTGGTTAATTAATTTTTCTGCTCCAATGTGCTGTATTTTTAATATTTAAATGTGAGGATATCGAAATTTGTCCTTGTCTGTGAGAGAGTGGAAAATACATTTTCATTAAGCAGTTGGCTCTACCATCAAAATTCTCCATGAGCCACCACTGGTTGAGACCGTTGGCCGAATATGCAACTATCGTTAAAGAACTTTAGGTTCTGGAAATAATTCGGGCAGGATTAAACTAAATGTACAGAAATTATAATGGTTGGATTGTAGGGTAAAAATATTCTACACATTTATACCTGAAAAATTCCTCAGTAACAAATAACAAAGAAAGCAGGAAAACAAGCGTACATCAAATATGATAAACTAATAATAGATTTAAGAATAACTTCAACAAAAACAGGATATAAACAAAGAACAGTAAAAAGCAACAAGAGGAATGATGTAAGTGGCATTGAGTAAGAAAGCTTACTAAACGAAGAAACAAATACTAGTATATCGGAAGATATCAGAAGAAGAAAAATATAAGGAGGAAGGAAAGGAAGATAAGAAAAGAAATAAAAGAAGTAGATATGAATACTTAGAAAAAACTCAGCAGAAAAAGAAAAGAAACTGCCAAAAAGTTCAAAAGTTCAACAACAAATTCAAAAAAAATAAAAATGGTACAAATACTCTTGGCGCCAATAGAAAATAAAAAAAACGAAAGAAAGAAAAAAGTAATAAAGGCTCGATAAAACCCTCCAGACAACAATCAATAGCAATCATTCAAAAACATCAAATGAAGCAGACCCAATCAACGAATAAGTAAAATGAGAAGGAAAATAGCATAGCATTAAACAACACACACGAAAAGTTTATAAGTAATAATAAATTAAATTAAGACTTAATAACAATAGCAATGTAGAACATCTATAAACGGAAAAGAAGAACTAATAGATAAAATGAAGACAAGACAAATTCAAATGATAGGAATAAAGGAACAAGGACTTGAATTTAAGCAATTAAAAGATATTATATTACTGCGGAAGAGATGCAAGCCAAAGAAACAGTTGGAATAATATTAAGGAAGAAAATCAATCAAAGAGTGACAAACTAGAACCCGATAGACTCGAAAACAATAACAATAGAAATAGAACTGGAAACAAAAATATCAGTGGAACACAAACATATGCACCAGTCCAAGGGACAGATAGAAGAACAATGGATAGCTACTATAATAAGTTACAAGAAGTATTAGATAAACATAGAGAAACAAATGAAAATATACCTAATACTAATAGGAGACTATAATGCTAGAGTAGAAAACGATTAAGCAAGGGGACTAGAAAGTATAGGCATTTAGGGAGAATCAGTTAAAAACCGTAACGGAGACATGTTGCTTGAGTTTAGCATAGCGAATGATCTTAAAATAATAAATATATAACAGGAAATCAACACTATACATTTGAGACAGCAGAAAGAAATTGAAGAAGCCTCATCGATTATACAATGTACACACACCAAATGCAAAACTAGTACAAAAAGTAAAAACAATTAAAAACGCGGAAATAAACACACAACACAAACTAGTAACAGCAAACGTAAATATAAATCAACCGGAAGAGAAACACGGCAAAAACTACAAAATATTAAAGGTTGAAAAGCTACAAGGTAGCGAAATAAGAGAAGAATATCAGAAAAGGATGGAAGAAGAACTAGAGAAGCTGGGAAATACAAAAAAGGATATGACAATAAACAGATGTGGAAAATACTTAAAACAACGTTACAAAGAGGAGCAAAAGAAGTGTGTTAAAAAAAGGAAGAATCATGAAACGTCAAAAAAACAAGATCGTGGACTAAGGAAGTGCAACAGAAAGTAAGGGAGAAGAAGAAAGCATGTAAAAAAATTATCGAAAAGAAAAATGAAGAAGATAAAATGAAATACATAGGAAAAAGAAGAGAAGCAAAAAAAGAACTGAAAGTAATAGAAAATTATGGAACATCGTTAAATTACTAAAGGCGAAGAGGAGTAAATATATGAGATTAGTAAAAGACAAGACAGTATAAATAAGTTCAGATAAACAGGAAATCATCAAAATATGGAAAGAATACTACAATGGAAAATTTGCAAACATATATCAAGCAAATAAAGATATACAAGAAACCCAAACCCAAACAGAAAATAGGGAAATACTGTAAGGAAGTAGAGGAAGCTCTAAAAGAAGTTCGAACGAGTAAAGCAGGGAGCCAGACGATATAAGCCCAGAGTTAATCAAATGTGGCGGAAAAGGTAACAAAATGGGTAACAGAAATATGTATGGATACAAAAACATACCAAAAAAAATTGGAAAAGAATACTATAACACCAATATACAAAAATCTGTAAAAGGCTTTACTCAGAACTTCCCTCGCCCAAATTAGATCAATTTTGTTTGAACACGCCGCACCTGCATAGCGATCGTAACCGCATCTCCGCAGCGGATGTAACTGCATCGAAATTCCAACTGCGCCATCAAGCCTTATCGAAATAGGTGCGGCGCGCGCCTCTTTTGAATAGAGGCGTCTTATTGTTGAAACGTTTTTACTCTTTTGTGACATTATCCTGTATCGGTTGATTCTTATTTTCGGCAAATGTAACCTAACTTATGTGAAAGTTATTACTTCTTTTTATTTCAAAAGTAACCCAAAAATAAACAAAATTTTATTTTTTAAGGTGCTCACCCTGTATATATTTGTATGAAATTGTACCGGTTTGATGTGAGGTAGATATATAATATGTATGCAAAATATCGTCTTCCTCCGATAAATAGGTAGTTTTTGAGCTATACTGCCAACAGACAGACAGATCGACAGACAGACAAACAGACGGAATTAAGAAAACCTCTTTTTCGTCATCTAGGGACCTTGAAACGTGAAGATCTGAAGAAATCTCGGAAAGTAATTTTTTCGTGATTACAATACTTCCTTCGTCTTTCAGACGAGAAAAGTACAAAGGAAAACAGAAATAACTGTGATAACTACAGAGCAATTATTCTGGTGCCAATAACTTTAAAAGTCTATAGCAAAATATTGAAAAAAAGGGCTAAGAATGGAAGTAGAGGAAAGAATCGGGGATGGACAGGGAGCATCACAATTGAAAGAAGCAATTAAGAGCATTTATAAAAACGTAACAGGGGTAATTCAAATAGACGGATTAAAATCAGAGCCTTTCCTAGTAGAAACCGGAATTGAACAAGGAGACTCTCTAAGCCCCCTTCTATTTGTCATATTCATAGACAGAATAATGAAGAACTGTACAAATGCACAAGGAGGACGCCAAAAACAATCATATGTTATAAAGATCACAACCCTATGGAGGCGTTGTTATATGCAGATGATGTAGTGATCATAGCAAACAAAACTACAAAAATGAAAACTCTGATTGATGTATGGACAGAAGAAATTGAAAAGATGTGAATTCAAATAAATGAAAACAAAACAAAATCAATGCAGATACCGAAACAATCAGAATAGTCACTTATAATACCATAAGTAGTCAAAGTTATGTCGAATATTTTTGCTGTGGTATCACGAATGTCCATTGCGCTTAGGCTCGATTAGAACGAGTGCGCTAGCACGAGTCCTAATCCACCGCAAGAATATTCTACTTAACTTTGACTAAGAATATTTATGCCCGTGTGCAATTCTAACAGAAGAGAAGTTTATATTCCCGTAGAAACTTAAATAACTATGCTATTTATGATCTATTTTATTATACTCATAATTTACTGATCAAGTATCGCATGTTTAAAATAATATACGTCAATCACGCATGCATCTGCATCTCAAAACGTTTGCAATTTTTTTGGCCGAATTATAGAGTTGCAGTTTGGTAATTTTTTTTACTGATGCTAACTATGAAGCATTAAAACTCAATAGTCTTCTCCATGGACATTTATTTTAAAGTTAAATGTGGCGAAACCAAACTGGTTTCATCCTCTAGCCATAATAATCATTAATAGTAAAAGCACATGTTAAAATTGAGGTTAAAATGAGGTTAAAATTTTAAACGTCGAAGACGAGGTAGAAATAATATTAAAAATTTTTGACTTTGAGTCTGAGAGCTGTTCGTCTTCAATGACAGCTTCTCTTTTACTTGCTTAATTTAAAATTTTATATTTTAATGTATTAACCAGTACAACGATCTTTATAACGTAGTTTGCTGGTTAATTAATTTTTCTGCTCCAATGTGCTGTATTTTTAATATTTAAATGTGAGGATATCGAAATTTGTCCTTGTCTGTGAGAGAGTGGAAAATACATTTTCATTAAGCAGTTGGCTCTACCATCAAAATTCTCCATGAGCCACCACTGGTTGAGACCGTTGGCCGAATATGCAACTATCGTTAAAGAACTTTAGGTTCTGGAAATAATTCGGGCAGGATTAAACTAAATGTACAGAAATTATAATGGTTGGATTGTAGGGTAAAAATATTCTACACATTTATACCTGAAAAATTCCTCAGTAACAAATAACTTAAATTGAAAAATATTTCGAAAAAGCGACAATAATTGTTAATGAAAAGTATAAGAGTAATATCAATAGGACAGTTTTCGATCAGATATATTTTTAAACTAACCTTAAACTTTGCAAAACGTTTACACTATACGTTTAGCAGTATCAACATAAATGTTAGACATTGTTCACATTTAAACTCCAATCTTTCAATTGATTAATCGATTAAACATGAATATATTGTGCTTGGGTGTGAAATCATTTCAATCCATTCTGGAGTTTCGTTGAATGAATTTAAACACATGAAAAAAATTGTCTGCCATTAATGTCATTGCATACTTAACGTGATATACGATACCTATAGATATCAGATGTTATCTGCTTTAGCTTTCGTTTGGACGAATTTATCTCTTATATCAGTTATTAGTCGACACATTACTAAACAGTTACTTTGTTACAGCCAGTGGAAGCTTCGTACCCGGCATGGAGCCAAAAAGACAAAGGACAGCGTATACTAGACACCAAATTTTAGAACTCGAGAAGGAATTCCACTATAATCGATATTTAACGAGACGGAGACGGATAGAAATCGCGCATACGCTAGTGCTTTCGGAAAGACAAATTAAAATCTGGTTCCAGAATCGAAGAATGAAATGGAAGAAGGATAACAAATTACCTAACACGAAAAATGTTAGACGGAAAACGAATCCCGCTGGGGTCACGACGACGACAACCAAACCTGTGACGAAAGGACGCGGGAAAACACAAAACAGCACTTCGGGTAATAACAATGATCGACGTAAAAACAACTCTCGGGGTGATATGGACGGAATGGGAGAAAATATGTTGGACGTTCCATTATCTGGAAGTCATCAGATTCCCTCAGCTATCGGAGGCCATTCACATGCGCATCCGATGACTGGTCCTAATCTACATCATCCTGGAATGTTACACGGTGACCAAAGCATGCACATGGGATCCTTGGGTCCTTCCTTAGCCCCTTTAGCCCTTTCCCCTGGTTGTGCACCGACGCAAAGTGCGCCTCCAATTATTAAATCGGACTACGGACTTACTGCCCTATAAATAAGAGTGTACAGTGACTAGCGTTGAACACGTGAGTGCATAACAATACCTTATTATACACAGTAAACTTGAATTGAAGAAGTCGACAATACAAACATTATTTGTTGTGTAAAGTGATGTGACTGGAAAATTGCTAGTTTATGTTCAATTGCGAGAAAATTAGTTAGTGCTTTAAATTAATTGAAGTCAGCCTTGTTTGAAATACTCGTAAGTCCACGCATTTGGGTTCGTTTTCATTTGAGCGAGCATAACCTTTCTATTAAGCTGAACTAGGAGATATTTTTATATGGGTATAGTTCATAAACTGTATACAAACGTTTTATCGTATTTTGTGCCATTTAAAGTTAGGTGTTTTGTTTGTTAGTATAATTTAGTAACGTTATACCTACTCCTTCGTTGTAGATGTTTTACCAGTTACGTTTGCTTTTCTAGAGCCACCGATACAATGTCAGTATAAAGTAAACCAAATCAGAGATGAAATTAAGAATTCTGAGATTCTGACCTGTAATTAATCCTGCAAAAGCATATTGTAGTTTATTGTGAACTTAAGTTTTGCAGTTTTTTGTCAGTATACATCAAATTTTAAAAACGATGCAACTAACTAACAATAGAAAATATTAACCGCTCAAGTGTATCCAACAAACCTTCTGCAGATATGCAATAGTGTGAATTAAACTATTTAAAATAAAAATGTAACAATTGTCGAACGTTATTAAGACAGTTATTATGCTGGAATCGGTTTAAAGTAACCATTAAAATATAATGATTTAATCATGTTGAGTCATCAAAATAACTGAATGGGTATAGTTAAATAATGGAAAAGTCACCTGATATTAATATGTTACAAAATGCTTCTATTGTTATTCTTTTAACATAATTAAACAGCTCTATTCTACTTAGCGAATGCTAAAAATTCAGTTGTAATTAAATTTTCCGGAATTTTATTAAACAGAACAGATTCACTGCATAAGTACAACTTTTATGTTAAAACTACTAACACAAGAGACTGCCGTGTGTCCGCAGTTTGCTGCTAGTCACTTTTCAGTTCTGAATTAATTTCCGTGCTGACGGGATTGATACTGGTGACTTGGCAATTTCGTCAGGTACTCGGTTTTTTCTTGGAGTGCAGGTATCCTGGAAACAAGCGGAGGAACGGTTTTAAACAAAATCCGTTCAGGAAGGGCCGCCAATTTCTTTTGGTCCAAAGCTATGTTTGGCATAGAAATTAACTTTCAACAATCAGACGTCGGGCACTGCCATTACTTACCTGCTAGGCTAATTTCAACAGGCGAGCATGCACCAGCAATCGATGCATATTCGCTCTACCTCACAAACGGCACCATTATGGTATGGCGAAGGTGGGTGTGTGCTTAATGCACGGGTTCATAATTAATTCATAGAAAATGTCCACAAAACCGGGGGTCAGCTTCTACCATGTTATTGTGATTTCGGAAGCTCCCAGATCTTTTTGAATCAATAATTCCTTCGACAGTAAAGCAAATTACAACGCCCACATGACACAGAAATTGGTTGATTTGTGTTCTGAAGGATTTTGGTATAAATTAGAATTCCTAACAATTTCCAAAAACAGGATCACACATCTCCAACACAAAAGAATTAAGTAACACTAATACCTGAGAATGTTACCAAAAATAAGTACCTACTATTAGACACATATACTAGAAATAAGTTGATTTGCACGAAGTACACTGTGAAGAACGCTAATTTACGAGTAATATATACCAGAAAACCTTGAAACGGGACATTTTTTCGAAATTAAGGACGAAAAAATGTGATAATCACCGGTACTATTAGACTTAGACAATATAGCAATTTTAACACTGATCGAAACACTACTAGTGACATCAAATAGATCCCAAAAATTTTATTTAATAATAAAAAACTCATACATTCATTAACAGGAATAATAATAGATATTTTGTTTTTATTACATTGAAATGCTAAACGTCAACCATTTTCGAAAAATATTCATAGTACTACAAACAATCAGAAGATATCTCTACTTTGGAATTAGTTATAAAAATGATAAAGTATAATTTAACGTAATTATTCAAAACCGCAGTTTGTAGAAATAAACATGAAATTTTCGAAGATATTTTGTATTTCACATAGAAATAAACATTTATTTCTAAATATACCTACAACGTAATACAATTGATTTGAAAATAAACTAACGGCCTAAGACTTTGTGTGTCAGCTATAATTTATTCATTTATTAATAATGGTGAAATAATATTTGTTAAAAACTTCTTGCCATGGCAATTTCATTAAGTTACAATATAACTCTGGCCAGTATTTTAATAGTATATTACACAATGAGAGCTGTAGGAAGCATATTACACGCGAGTTGGAAAAGTTACGCACAAGCCGCGTAGCGGCGCGTGTGTAATTCCACGAGCGTGTAATTGCTCTATAGCTCGAGTTGCGTACTATACTTTTTCTACGATCACACTCATTTCGTTAAACGAAAAAGAAATATTTTATTAACTGTCAAATCATCTGTCACACCATCTTAAAAATTAGGAGGCTGCAGTCACATCCCTACACCGCTTCGTACAAACAACAGAAGCTAACTGTAACGTAATAAAAAAAATTACGTGTTAGTCATTACGTAACACTGTTTGTAACAACGAATTTACTAATCAAGTAAACAGTGCTTAATGAGCAATTTACTAATAAAGGAGTAGAAAAATGTTTTTACAATATAGTAGTTGACTGTGAAATAAATACTAAATCTAACATCCTTAGTAAGCCAAAATATTCTATATTAAAGAATAGTAAAATTATGTTTTAGTTATAAAAGACAAAATTAGTGATAAGTTACATAACCTAAGTAAGGCTCTGTGTGTTAGTTTAAATTGATTAACTTTAGTAAACAGATTAAATCTGATACCAAAAGTAGTTGCCATTTGATTTACCAAAATAGCATTCGTGTAAAACTTCGAAATTACAGATCAGAATCTTACAAATCTCTACCGACGTCGAATTCCAATTTTGAGTTACAGTAATAAATGCGTACTGTCTATAAAATACACCTTCAATATGCTCCTTAAAGTTTTCGTATGTTATGCATGTGAGTTATAAAAGTAAACATGTGTGATTCTATACATTAGGGGTACAATATGTAGACTTTCGAGTGATACATTTAGTCTGCAAATGGAGCTTTATTTTTTACTACAATTCTTACCTAGATGTATTTACACCTTGAAGTGATGTGAATTTAAATAATAATTTTTGTAAAGTATTTTCACTCGGAAGTCTTTGTAGTTGTATTTAATGGTTGTACATATTATAGTAACGAGAGTCGTAATAAACCACATACTTCTATTATAATTGTTGTTTTTGTATAAATACACTATTATCTTTCAGGCTACGGAAGTTTGATAACAACCAAAGGTAGGTAACGAAAAAACTGCTAAACATTTTCAAAACAAAATCATACAAAATGTAATAAATTTTAAATGTCATTGAAATGCTAAACGTCAACCATTTTCGAAAAATATTCATAGTACTACAAACAATCAGAAGATATCTCTACTTTGGAATTAGTTATAAAAATGATAAAGTATAATTTAACGTAATTATTCAAAACCGCAGTTTGTAGAAATAAACATGAAATTTTCGAAGATATTTTGTATTTCACATAGAAATAAACATTTATTTCTAAATATACCTACAACGTAATACAATTGATTTGAAAATAAACTAACGGCCTAAGACTTTGTGTGTCAGCTATAATTTATTCATTTATTAATAATGGTGAAATAATATTTGTTAAAAACTTCTTGCCATGGCAATTTCATTAAGTTACAATATAACTCTGGCCAGTATTTTAATAGTATATTACACAATGAGAGCTGTAGGAAGCATATTACACGCGAGTTGGAAAAGTTACGCACAAGCCGCGTAGCGGCGCGTGTGTAATTCCACGAGCGTGTAATTGCTCTATAGCTCGAGTTGCGTACTATACTTTTTCTACGATCACACTCATTTCGTTAAACGAAAAAGAAATATTTTATTAACTGTCAAATCATCTGTCACACCATCTTAAAAATTAGGAGGCTGCAGTCACATCCCTACACCGCTTCGTACAAACAACAGAAGCTAACTGTAACGTAATAAAAAAAATTACGTGTTAGTCATTACGTAACACTGTTTGTAACAACGAATTTACTAATCAAGTAAACAGTGCTTAATGAGCAATTTACTAATAAAGGAGTAGAAAAATGTTTTTACAATATAGTAGTTGACTGTGAAATAAATACTAAATCTAACATCCTTAGTAAGCCAAAATATTCTATATTAAAGAATAGTAAAATTATGTTTTAGTTATAAAAGACAAAATTAGTGATAAGTTACATAACCTAAGTAAGGCTCTGTGTGTTAGTTTAAATTGATTAACTTTAGTAAACAGATTAAATCTGATACCAAAAGTAGTTGCCATTTGATTTACCAAAATAGCATTCGTGTAAAACTTCGAAATTACAGATCAGAATCTTACAAATCTCTACCGACGTCGAATTCCAATTTTGAGTTACAGTAATAAATGCGTACTGTCTATAAAATACACCTTCAATATGCTCCTTAAAGTTTTCGTATGTTATGCATGTGAGTTATAAAAGTAAACATGTGTGATTCTATACATTAGGGGTACAATATGTAGACTTTCGAGTGATACATTTAGTCTGCAAATGGAGCTTTATTTTTTACTACAATTCTTACCTAGATGTATTTACACCTTGAAGTGATGTGAATTTAAATAATAATTTTTGTAAAGTATTTTCACTCGGAAGTCTTTGTAGTTGTATTTAATGGTTGTACATATTATAGTAACGAGAGTCGTAATAAACCACATACTTCTATTATAATTGTTGTTTTTGTATAAATACACTATTATCTTTCAGGCTACGGAAGTTTGATAACAACCAAAGGTAGGTAACGAAAAAACTGCTAAACATTTTCAAAACAAAATCATACAAAATGTAATAAATTTTAAAGGTTTACACCATAAAATAAGCTTTAATGAAAACGTTAATAATTTTTTATTTTACAGTTAACTTTAGTAAAACATATTACTATTTAGAGCGATAACACGGCATAAAAAGAAAACAAAGATATCGTAGTAAAATATTACATGACTGCAGTGATTATAGGTTCTGATTGATACTATCTACATTTTATACATGTACCGTGTAATTACCTTTTATCGTGTAATGGGCCAATGCTAGAGCACAGTTATTTACTGTTTGGTAAATGATTCAGTTTCCCCCATTAAAAGTTGATACGTTATTCAAACACTTTTTGGTTAACCTCGCGTCATTTTCAGTGAGAGTGTTACATGATGAATTTAAGCCTACGCTGCTCAATTATTAATAGTATCGAATCTTTCTCTGTAAAATCGATGATGATGACAATATGTTATGCCTGAATAAATTATTACTTCTGAATATTCGTCTGAACACTAAAATTAAAACAGTTAAAACATTAAACTATGATTATAAAGCTATCGATTCAAACTGAAGTACATATTAGTGTTTCATTTTAAGTATAAACTGTATTAGTCACTTCATTCAAAATTTTCCTAATAATTATTTTATAAATTGAAGCGCAGGTACTGTAAAAAGTTGTTTTAATAATTTTTGAAAGGTCTTTGACTTCGTAAAACAGGTAATTATATCTGACGGGCAAATTAAGAACGTTTGACCTCCTATGTAAATAATTCTAAAATGGCACTTTATATATCTGGCTAGTTTCTGAAATAGACTAATTATTTAAACCAAATAATTTAACTACCCGGTTGAAACTATTTACCTAGAAGGTCAACGGAAACCAGTATTTATTTACTTGGCGCAAATAATTGTACTAAAAGTTTTGCCGCTGCTGAATTTGAAGACACGCATGGCAAAATCTTCTATAACATTTTTTATGTTAAAATATCTTTAGCTCCGAACGTAGGTATCTACCTCGAAGCACGTGCCGTAATAAAACAATTTTCTTTTTTCATCAGGGTACAGACGTACACGTTGGAATATAGCATGATTAAACATGATTTCATCTAGTATGGCTATGGAATAGTTCCAAATTTATAAATGCAACTATAACTCACTATAACAAGTTGACATTTATAAATGTAGTTGAATTCATAAATTAGGAACTATTCTGTAGTCATACTAGTTGAAAATAATTTTTGATATATAACTGTTCATCTAGTATGACTATGGAATAGTTTCTAATTTATGAATACTACTACGCGTATGTGTAAATTTCAAACTCGTTATGTGCTTTTTAAAGGATTTACAGTCATTCATAAATTACGAACTATTCCATAGCCATACTAGATAAAAACCATTTTTGATTATACTATATTACAAGACGAGTGTTCATTTCAAAAACTTTCAATTAATTATCGCCCAGACAAGCTAGAACTGCTTGACGATTATCAAGTGCAGTAAATATAGTTGTAGCTCACATGTAGCTCGTTTACCTAAATCAATACCGATAATAATTTACTGTGGCTAAGAATATCTAACAAATAAGAAAACTTATTTCTGGCACTGTTTTGATACTCTGCAAAGAAATAGGTCAAGAAAGTCGTCCTTAAAGAGCTATAGAATAAGTAAAATAGAACAGTCTGAACGTCTTCACAAAAAAATAAACTATTATCTGAAAATGTTTGTTTAACCTTCTTTATTTTAACAACGTTAATATAACATGAAGCTAAAAAACATAAAAATAAAGAAAAGAGAGACATGGTCTACACCAGTGTTTCTCAACCTTTTTGTACGGGCGACCCCTATTTCGTAACTTGCCGACTACCTATGTCTAAGCAAAGTTTAAAAATAGAAATTTTCTCGTTAAAACGTTGGAGTCTCTCTGCACTCTCAATTTCCACACAGATTTTTATTTTTTCACACCTAAACATCTTTACTTATATTATTTAGTTTGTCTCTGATTCATGTTTTATATTTTTTATGTACGATCGGACGAAATTAGTCACTTTACATCCTATTTTTGAGGTCGTAACGTGAAACTCTATAGCCCAAGGTACATAAAGTACTTTACGGCCCGCTTAGTGGCTTGTTTGTCAGTTTGACAATCAGTAACATCATAGATGGCTAAAATTTATAAAATATATAAATCTGCTTTTAATTGTGAATATTCCCGTCTCCACATGAAATGCTGTATGCACCTTGCGCATAACTGGCCTTTATGGCTCTTGTAATTTTTTATGCCGCGGGTCATAAACGCTTTCTTATGGCTTTGGTATATAAATAGCTATTACGGCTTGCTAAACAACACTAAAATCAAGCCTAATGTACTTTAAGGCGCGCTTAGTGTCTCGTTTGTCAGTTTGACAAGCAATTGCATCGTAGGTTGCCAACATTTATAAAAAATTGAAATCTGGATTTAATTGTGCATATTTCGGTCTTCACAAAACAGTTATTTACACACCAAGGGTATAAGAAGGCGTTTATGACCCGCTGTATAAAAATTGGACCCCAAGACGTAACTGTAGGCTTTAACCATAAACGCTAATTCTGCATGAGGTGCATACAACATATTATGTATACACAGGATTATTCACAAATAAAACCAGATTTATAAATGTAGTGTCAAACTGACACGCTCGACAATAAGGCCGTAAAGTGGCACTTTACGTCTTTATAAATAGAGTATAAAGTGATCTATTCCGCCGGGTAGTAAATAAAATGTTGTATCCACCTCGTGCACAACTGCCGGCAGTAAAGGTTTCCTTACGCTTTGATACATATCTAACTTATAGTTTCTGTATCAATGATTTTATGTATTTAAATAAAGTGTTCATTTATGTAGTAAAAATATTGTTATTAGAACATTCGTGACTCACTTGGCGATCCCTTTACATATCTGGCAGAGCTCGGCAAATTACTTTTAAAAAGTAATAAATTACTAATTACCAATTACCGCCCAATGTAGTAATTTAATTACCAGAGATTCAATTACTTACAGGAAATAGTAATTCAATTACCAATTACTTAGTAATTGTAATTGTACAACATCAATTACTTTTTCAATTACTTTCAATAAAAATTATTGTCATATAGTTGTATTTAGTAGAACTGTTTGGCATTTGCAATCATTAGTGTTGTGTCGATTCGTATTCGTAATCTATAAATGCTTAATTTTTATGTTTTGTTAACTATAGTAACCTACATACTTTGTCAATCTTGGAGGTTTTTTGATAATAATTAAATCTTCTAGCTACATGCCCTGTTCACCAAAACCAAAAGTTTTAAATTTGTTTTGATGTAAGATGTAAGTAAATAAATAAATTCAACGATAACAATTATACAGGGTGTCCGAAAAAATGGGACGCCGTTTTGGGATAGATTCCTTAGATTATAATAAACCGATTAAAGTTAATATACCTTAGTACAAAGTCCCTTCAGTAAGAAGGTATAGGGACTTGGAAGTTTAAATTTATATTTTTTTTTATATTGGTTTTCACATAGGTTATCACTGAACTGAGCTTTTTATCGAGATTGTGGATTTAGTTGCCGATGCCCGTAGGGCCAAAGCAAATAAACCACATGGGGGATAAAATGGAACTTCCAGTGCCGAGGGGTAGGTACATTGTTTTGTTTTTTGGAAAAAATAGCACGCTGAATATATTATAAAAGTGATAAATTAATTCACTCGCTCGTAAATTAAACGTTGAAAAACTCTTACTTTTCTTAACTTGTAGAACAATCTACTGTTAAATACGTCTAACATGAGGCTGAATGACGAAAATATGTAACTTACTTAAGTATACAGGGTGGAGCATTCGATTTCTTAATTGTTTGACAGCAAATTTCTATTTTGATTTTGTAGAAGAACACTACGTGGTGATTCAATTGACGCAACTTTTGTTGGCTCAATTCGAAAATACTTTTTTTACCCCTTTATACGATAGTGACATTTTCTGTCGCCTGTTAGGGGTTTCTCGAAAATATACGTATGGTTCCCTGGTCGCTTTCCAATGGCAGTGGGAAGAAATATAATACATTGACTGCCGTTGCAACTAGCCTCCTGGTTTTCATATTTAAATATTTTTGAATGCAGCTGAATACGAGAGATAGTTTCATCATAAAATGTAAAAGTGTTGTTTGTATAACTCTGGACTACCTCCCTTGCATGATTACAATTGATTAGGTACTACTCTCGCTAACGCTGAAGAATTAAACTACATCCGCGGGAGGGAATAATACATTTTCCTTCCTCGTAATACAAATAGAATTTGTACATCATATACATTTGCTCAAGCACGTAACAATGAAGTCATTTTTACATTCAAGAGATCTTCATGTGTTCAAAAAGAAATTACATACTGGTTGGCCATGATAAATAAAACTAAGGTCGACACCAAGCTCTAGAAACAGCAATCTTTAGAATTTTCAATCACGAATTAGCTTATAATATAAACTTATGACAGCAATAGTGATGACAGTTAATGAATTCTTAAGCTTGCTGTTAACATTACTTTTATATTCCATGGCCAACCCTTACGTAATTTGTCGTTGAACACACTGTATAAGAAACGGGTAAAAATACGTATTTCATAAAATTACTGTAAACGCTGGACAATTAAATTGCTCAGGTTGCCTTCATATTTTTACTTTAAATTTCAAAATCTTATGAACATCTTGAATAATACCTATTGATTTTAAGTTTAGGGCAATTAAATATCTGAAATTACGTAAATTGGGTCACTATGCGCTGTTCTTTTAAAAAACTAAATGGAATTTTGTGTAAAATATTTAAGAAGCCAATTCGAACGCCTTGTAATTAGCATGAGGGTTTTCTATGTTTCGTTCGTCAAAGCAGCATCCTGTATAACGTAAAGAAGTAATGTTGGATGAGTTAAGCGCAATTATAAGAAAGTCACCATTTTTTATAAGAATCTATTCCAGATTTTTAATAATAATCGAAGCTAATATGCTGCAGCAGTCCTTAAAAATTATGAGCTAGGTGCCAGTATACAAAGCAGCATATGAGTATTACAAGGCAAGAAAGCGACAAAGAATGGATAATTTTATTGTGTTTTACGCTGTTTAAATGTTATCGGATTTTGGCCGTTTAGTTCATTTCCTCTCCCACAAACGTAATTTTCTGGACTTACCGCCTGTTACACTTGCACGGTAGTATAACCCTATGCTAGTAAATGGTTTAAAACAAGCAAATTGAAATAAATAAATAATGAATACATTTATGAGAAAATTAATCAAACAAACGACATATTGTCGTGCAATATAGTTTAATTAAAGTTTGATATGAAATCACATTTTTTTAAATAAATAATTATTATGAACCAATATTCTCAAATGAAGCTCTTTTAAATTACACTTTTACCGTAGTTATTGTAATCTGTAATTTACTTACCGCAAATATAGTTTTAGCGTCTTGCACAACAAATAATAGGGTCACTATTACAAGCTACAGATCACATCTACATACACGTACCAGAGCTCGTGTACGCGTCATACAAAATGCAAAAGTTGGTATTATTCGACTGATCAGAGCAAATAATAAATTAGGCTTATATTGCACCGGGAAGACCCTATTGCGATTTGCTTAATATGTAACTAAATAAGATCTTATCTTATTTTTGCGTTCTGGAGATTTGGCATCTTATCGAGGTCAGTAATTCACTAATTGAAATACCACAAAGTAATTCAATTACCTTGAGTAATTTCATTTACCACAGGTAATTCAAATACTTGTAAAGTAATTTAAATACTTTAGAGTAATTTAATTACACAAAAGTAATTGAGTATTTGAATGTAGTAATTAATTACTTTCAAGATTTTATAGCGAGTAACTACGTATTTTTTATATTTATCCAAATTATATTTTGGCAATTTGCGTGCCACCATGTTTCATTTTGACAAAATCTCGAACAAGTGTGTTTATTTTACCGAAAATACTTTTTAATGATAACTAAAAATGCACATAACTATGGTACTGCTTTAAGAAGTCAAACTAGTTAACATTATATAATCCGCAGAACAACTGCTTTTTTTACAAGTAATATTTCCACTTTACACATAAACACGTGCAGCAGTTGAAAAAAGAAGAAAATATATACTGATGATAAACCCGATTTCTTTTTTTTATTCAACAGTAGACAGTAGTATTGGGTTAACTTCTATGAAGAATGACTTAGACATTGCAGTCGTACATAACTTTATTCTATGAAGTGAATATATCGTACATTCATAGTTATTGTATTCTAAGGAACTGTCGATGCAATCTTCAAATAATAATTGTGTTTATTTCTTCTCCGTAGATAGTATATCGTTCTTTTGTGTTACAGTGTACCAGTTCCTATGGTTATCATCCACAGATATTAAATGTCAGGTTTAAAACTATTGCGTATTGCAGAAAAGATCAAAGGAGCAGTTGTATCTAAGTTTTTACAGCTTCACATTTCTCTCGTGACGTTAAATTTAAAAGTGTTTCTTCTTTTTCCTTGGTATTGCAACCTGTTTTTTTTACCTTACGAGTAACTCTATGGCGAGTCTGCAGAAGGTGCTAGCAAGCTTTCCACTCATCTCTTCTGTGTTCTTTTTGGCTTTCTTTTTCCTTGAGGTTTTGAATTTTTGCAATCCTGTTCAGTCTGTTATCTGCAACTCTTTGGTTTACGAATATCATGATACGTATCGACAACATTACACTGTTCTCTAATAACTTAATTTGTTACCCAGCTTCATTTTCGAGCAATGGTTCTGGTAGTGGTGGCT
This sequence comes from Agriotes lineatus, assembly GCA_940337035.1. NCBI lineage: Eukaryota > Metazoa > Arthropoda > Insecta > Coleoptera > Elateridae > Agriotes > Agriotes lineatus. The sequence goes on from CALNHX010011948.1 coordinate 23,911, forward strand.
GAGAGACAAAAAGACTTGCATAATTTGGAAAAGTCTTGTCTTGCAAACCAAGACAACAAATTTTGTCATGCAAGAGCCTTGCAAATATACTTCACACTTTTTTTTGAAATGCTATTATTTTCTTTCAATTTTGCAAAAATTTTGCAAGACTGTTCCAGAATCTTGTTTTCATATCAGGAATACTAAACTGCGTTACCATTTACATACGATAGGTATGTGTATACAGTGAGTACTAAAAGTCCGCCTCCCCCCTTCTAAGTTTTGAACGCACAAAATATTTTAGTCAAATTTTACAGTAATAAACTATACAAATAATAAATGTTTTCAAGCTAGTCGAGATTAATCAGAAATTCAAGATGACCGCTGGGCGCCATATTAAATATTTTTCTGAAATCGAACACGAGGTCATGCTTATTTTAAAGGTCTTACTGAGTAGAATACTTAACTGTATTTTCAAAAAATTTTGATGATCTTGATGATATCATGGTAGAATCTTGTCTCTCGGAAACGGCATTTTCCAGGTCAGCTCTTATTTTGAGAGAATGGAAATCGTCTGAAGAGAATGAGAATGAGAGTTTCGCCTCCGGCGTGGTTAACACGTTGAGTTACCGTGCCCTTTTTGCTTTTTCCTCCTGATGAGGGGCGAAACGTTGAGTTCTTCGACCACAATAATGACACGGTCCAATCCCGGAAGTAGTTTTTTTACTTAATGACAATGGCCGTGAAAGCCTTCGAAATCAATTTTAGTATAGCGTAACTCCTGACTTGGGCTAACTGAACCTTAAAAATATATACGATTTAAATCAGTTTATACAGTTCTCGAGAATCAATATATTTTTTTTCTATAGCACATGATAAAGTGTGCTTTTATCAACTCAAAACAAAAGGTCAAGTTTTACTTTAACAGCAAGGGTAGATAAAGTAACACTTTAACGTCAAGGATAGATAAAGCAATTTAATTTTCTAACTTTTGTTTAATTAAATATGACAGCTTCGTATTATCGTAGCAACCCAATCTAGCTACTGACGTTTTGAAATGTGATTGACTGTCATTATTTTCTTTTGAAATTGTTAAAGTTCTTGCTATAGAAAAAAATATTGTATTATACACGACGATAAAATTATTTCTATCCACTCTTGAATCATTAACGTCTCGACTTCGTCTCGACGTTAAACGATTCACTCGTGGATAAAATTTAACTTTATCGTCTTGTATAATAAATTACTATTATTTTACAAATGATTTTATATTTTTAATCGAGCTTTAAATAAAGTATCTGTCTATTTAATAAATATGGAACATTTCTATCAGCTTCTGTACACTTAAACACAATCACTTCTTCGGAAAATTACTTGCTTTCGCCAGATTTATTATCTTGTCTCTCAAGACTTTTCGAAAAATGTTTGGTCGTATCTTGCAATAATTGGAATCACCAGGTCTTGTCTTGGTCTTGCCTTGGTCTTGTCTTATCTTATGCGAGACCAAGACATATCAAGAGTGCCAACACTAGTTCGGAGTGTGATTATTTCTGCTGTTGGTTAAAGTTACTTCGTTGTTTTTGAGTCATCTCTGGTTTCAGTTCCATAAAATAGTAGTGGTCTGAGACTGTAGTTTTATATACTTTCACGTCGTTGTCAATGGATAGGTACTTATTTCTCCAGGTTACGTCTCTAAAATAGCCTATTGTAACTCGTTCTAGGTCTGTCGTTTTACTTCTTCATGGTTCTTTCTGTCACTTGCAATGTTTGCTCCTAGGTATTTAAATTTCATAACTAATCTGTTCGATCTTATTTCGCTCTAATTCTAATTTGCAGCTTATGGGATCTTTAGCGGCTGTCATGTTACAGCTTTTAGATGTTATGAGTAAATACCAATCAACATAGAAGTTTTTGTAAATCATCTTCTGTCCTTGTAATGAGGATTGCATCATCCACGTAATACAGAATATTTATATTACTATGGTAGGTTTTTGACACTCTCAATTAATTTGCTTTTGATTATGACTAAACTTGGCCGAAAAAATGTGGGACTCTCCTTGTCGTATATGGGGATTGCAGTTTATTTCTTGTCTGTATTCATTATCTACTTTACTTAAATTCAGTTTATGAAATTCTTCCGTATACTGATAAACATTTTCTTTTTGATTAAGAGATGGATTTCTTGATTTTTATATATTTTATATATAAACATATTCATTATTTATTCATGAATCTCCAAAAAACTATATACCCAGTCCCAGTCTCCACAAACATAAATTTCTAAACCTACACAAGTTTCCTCAGTATTATAATGTTTTAATTTAGATTACGACATGAATAAAACTTATTTTACAATAGAATAAAGAACAAGGTAAGTGATATGCTTGTGCAGCCAACATTAATAAGCAATTAACAAAAATAATTGCGTGGCGACTATCTATTTTATATTGGAGTCATATTAAGTAAATTTGTGTATAATAAAAAAATGTGGCTAAGACTTATCTAGCTACAGTTGGAGTGCATATATTTTGGAACATGAAGGAGAAAGAGGAAAGTAAATACACTTCAAAGTAATTTTGGATATAAAATGTCCATACTGTAAGCAGGCCAATATGCCGAATCTCTTACGAGAAAGAAGAAGAAAAACAATATAATGTCGTTATTAAACCTACGATAGGTATAACAACGTGTTAGCCATAAATCAATTACTATGCAAAAACAATATTTAGAAAAACCATCAAGTTACAGTAATGACTAATAGTAAAATTAAAGTTTTTATTTATCAACGGTCCAAAATACACTATTGAATTAACCCATTACGTAACATTTGACTATAAAACTTCGAGATGTATAAAGTTAATACATTGAAGAACAAGATGGTAAAATCAAATTAAATTGATAGTTTTAATTCTAACAAGAATGTAACAAGTAAAATTTATGTAATGCTAGTATGTCCAGCTAACTTCATGCATATTTATATTACATATACCATGTAAAAACTGAGTAAGATTGTCAGATACCAATAATAAGATCGTTAATGGGCATTGCAGAATTAGAGCTTCTCCGGCAAAAAGTAGACGCTGGTTTCAGACGAACCATTATACTCTTCCAGATTTTTTAATTTAATTAATTAAATTAACTCCACCTATGCAAAAAGGAGTGCTGGTCTGAGACCACGTTCGAAAAAGCTCATTAGTAACCAGCCTCCTATTAATAAGTCCGTTACAAAAACAGACACAAAACCCTTTCTGCAATTTTGCACGGTCGCCTCTGAGCATTCGGCAAATTATCAAACGCAAATCTTTGAAGCAACGACAGTTCCCAGGAGAGCCCTTAGAACGGACAACCCTTTGCGCCTTGTTGGACGGGTCAGTATGCGGTAACTCCCAAATGATTGTGACGACACGGTTGAGCTCAGCTTAATGCTAATTGTCGCAGTCTTTGACCATGTCCCAGTAGACCGTGTAGGTACATTTGTTCATTTTCAACCATCATGTCACGTAACTTTGGGAGACATGCCGAAACAAATTCCACGTAGCGCTGGTATGTAAATGCTTAGAAAATTATACGACTCTTACGACCATGGCTGACGTCTTGATTCTTTTAGAATTTATGCCGACAGCCAGCACTAGCAGGAATAAGGTAGCTGTGGTATTTTTCACAGTTATTAATAAATTTTACTTTTCAGAAATCTCATTTAATGTTTTTTTTAAATAATTGATACGTAACTTGAAATTGTTTACTTAAGCCTTTTTTTGGCAAGTATCAAGATACCTTACATATTTTTGATTTTCGATATATTAACTTAATTATTTCATTACCTTTCATTTTTATGATAATCCTCAATGTTAATGTAGAATTTGCCCTGTTTTTCAAACGAATATGGAGTGGACTTAACTCCAATATAATGAATATAAATTTGAATCCCCAAAGTAACACAATGCAAGTAATGTAAGAATCTAGCCAACTACTGTCAATAATCAGTGCAATTACTTTCTATAAACCTAGAAATTTTTAATTCATAAGTAACTCCAGAATAAATAACATATTATGCTATATATTGAGTATTATTTCATTTTAAAATTTAGAAAGACCTAACTAATCCTGGAAAAAATACAATCTGCAGTCTAGAAAACTGTAATATTAACATGTTATTTAATATTATATGGCACAGTGAATTTATATACTTAGCCTCTGTTTCAATGTCCTTCTTTTAAAATAGTGACAGTTTTTGTTAACGTATGTCTCAAAAGTTTTCGGAAAATTTTCAAAATAGACCTACAGTAAATAACGACCCATCCAGTTGCCGTTAGAAACAAATTGTATCAAATTGATTGACGTTTAATATAACATGTCAGTTTTGCAATAAACACAGTTATAAGGTTATGTTGTTGACATGCAAAATAAATAAAATATATACAAAATTTTTAACCATTACTTTTTTCCGAAAACTTTTGAGACACGTTACTTGACGTGAGTAAATTTTGTGATTTCTACTGAGAGCATTTCTCTGTCTTACAAGATAACATTGTCATTCTGTTCGAGTCTTTAAGTTAATGATACTTTTTATAATTTATCT
>CALNHX010011949.1:0-28468 GCA_940337035.1 Agriotes lineatus
CTGATCCTAAGATTTTCGTTTCTGCATCTTTAAAATAAGTAGTCACGTTCGCATCTTTTTCTTTGCGAGCGTGCTGCGAGGAAATTTAATTTTTCAGTGAAAAAGCCTACTTCGGAGCGTCTCAGAATATCGCAGTAAGTACATGCTGAATTTGATAAATTCAGTGGATTTGAATTGACAACAAATGCAGTTTTGCCAGCAGTAGGTTATGCGTCGGTCTAACAAAAGCCTTTGGTAATCAATCATGCGAGAATCAAGTAACTTATTAGCTTATTATCAATCACATTTGCGTTTCAATTAGGGGTCTACTGAACCACGCATCAAGTGTGTACAAGCTACAATGTAGTTGTTTGTGTAGTTCGACCTTGATTATCAGACGATTTAAATCAATTTTATCAGCTTGCATGCCGGCTATCGGGCGTTCTTTTGTCAATTCATCTGCTGGAATGTTTGCATGGAATTCTAGATGCCAGTTTATTGTAATATTGAATATTAATTGTGACGTTATGATTTTGGGGTTGACTGCAGTCATATTTAATTATTATACGCCGCTCTAGAGCATCAAGTTTTTACCTGATTTCTTTTATTAATTGCTATAAGCCACTTGTAATTTAATTACGATTAATAATTGTAACACTATTTGATGAAATTAAATTTTACTTGCCGTTACTTGTATATCTCTTGTTTATCTACACTTAATACCCTTCAAAAACATGCTCGTTTTTTTAAATTTAGATTGTGAGGTTAGAAACATACAAGATAGGTGGTGAATTGTTTTGGTAGCTAGACTTGTGTTTTGTTGTGAACAACAACTGGCGCCCGTTTGTATAAAGATTAGTATGTGTTTTTGTATCTTAAGAACCGCTGCCTGGTCCTTATTTACGCCATATTCATCCGAGGGTTTGAGCTATCTAGGGCTGTGCCACCCCTCGTTTAAGGGTGGTGATAAACTTGTCACTTGCTCTGCCTTTAGATGTATTTAAATTATATAAAATTATTCCGTAAGAAGTAATTCCTACTAGGAATTTTAGGGTGTGCTGATACTTATAGGTTGCTCACGTTTTAGCTGCTGCTTGTAAATTTATCCTGACAATTCTGTTTACTATCACCAAATAGCCCAAATGACATCTTGCGGGATAAGGATGGTGCATGGATTGTGGTTAAAATTTTATGATGTATGTTTCTCTACATCTTTTTATGTCAGTCAAATGCAATAGATGAAGTATTCCCTTGTGAACAATTTGGTGTGATTAGAATACGTTGATGTTCCGGGCGATTTTGCCGATGTTGATCATTTCGACAATTGGACGTTGCTGTATGCAGTGATGTTCCCATCGATTTTTTGAAGGTATACTATACTACCGGTAACCCATTGTGTAATTGACGGGGGGGGGGGGGGACAATTACAACAAACGAGCTTAAAATTTTAATTTTTGTTTCATATAAAAGTGAAAAAAATCGATTAACCTAATTAAATGTATTGACAAAAAAAATTTTCGTAATGCATCTACTTTCTTGTCTGTTTTTTTGGCGTTCTTTAACTTGACCACGAGGAGCTAAAAGTGCCGATCGATGACCTCGCAGCTAAACCTTCACGCATTGCTACTCGAACGGTAGAGTGTTGGGATAAATCCAACAAACACTAGCAGCCTTGGTGCAGACAATTGGTCAAGTAGTTTTCGACCTAATTTGTAAACACTTTCAATGAGTTTTAATAAAATTGCTTGGGAGTATACGCAGTATGCCCAGAAAATTCTGAGAGTATACGGCGTATATGGAGTATACCCTATGGGAACACCACTGGCTGTATGTTTCCGCACGAGCAAATTTATCGTTAGTTCCAGACTGTCAGACGAACTGGGAAAAGCCAGTGTGTCAAGATTATGTACTACCGATAAAATAAATGTTCAATAATTAAGTTTGGGAAATATTTTGACAGTTGAACATAAAAAGTGACATTTAGAATTTATAAGAAATAAAAAAAGTGACATTTAGAATTTGTAAGAAATATAACTTTGTGAACAAATTTGTAATAAAAAGTTTACCGATAAGAAATTTTTAACTATTAGTACATATTCAGAACGAATATATGGGCATTCTCACGTAAAGTTATCCACTTTGTTCAAAATTTGACGTATTTCAGTTTTAGCTAGATATCTTAATTTGTTAGAGATATAATTATTTGCATGAGGTATATCATTTATGTAATTGCCATTATATACTTTGACATTTTGTTATTATTGCTCATTGTGGTAACATATACCGCCAGAGGCTCTATGGTAGTATTATTAGAAAGTTAAGAATATTTTAATGAGCTTAATAAACTTGGTTCCTTGATTGAACATATGGCACTTGTAGAAACTGCATCTCTCTATCACAATTTACAACCATAGAAAATGGCATTTTTGTATAAATAAATTACTGAAATAACGTAAACACGTATTGGATTTTTTCTACTCCCACATGTAAATATTCCAAGTAGGCAATTGTAGTTAACTGAACGAATATGATTTCATATCCACACACGGGCGGATATGAAATACACCAGTCACAAACCACGTTAGTCGTGGTTACCTAGGCAACTTTCATTTATTGTTTGTTTTGTTATGAGCACGCCCTGCTGAATTGCGTGTTACAAACGTCTGTGACATTTGTCGAACAATTCAGCAGGCCGTGGTTATGGGCTAGGTAAAATGTCAATAAGCGTCAATAATAGTTAAAAATGAGTGATTCTAGAGACGAATCGATAAACGGTACTCCGCCAGATATTCGTTCAGCAGCTAATTTAACGTACGACACGTCAGTACCCCAGAAATACAAGAGTAAATACGTATTTACTTACAATACGTTCAATAAGATTCTAAAAATCAATGGTTCCCATTTTCTTTTCTTCGTTGATAGGTCGAAGAAAAAATATACTGTAGAACTCGAGTAGAATGTCCATATCACCCTCGGATAATTGAGCACTCCGTCTCCGGCGTCGTGCTCAAACTTCATCCTCGTGAGATACGGATATCATATCTACTTTCGTTGCACAAACTACTATTATATAAACAAACACATTTCAGATTACCATCCATGTTTTTTTGGACACGTGAAGCAGATGATCTGTTGACAGAATGCTATGTTATTATACTAGTTTAATAAGTAGGCCTATTGCTGCACGAGTGAATTTGGGGCACAACGCGAGCGTAACGAGGAGGGCTCCACTGGAACGAGTGCTTCTTATTAATGCAGTATAATACACTATTTTATCTACTTTGCATATAAATATAATCAAAAACTTTCATTTTTGACATTACATAAATGTGATAATCTGTGGGTTGTCTGGAACAAGGTAGGCTGTTTCAATGTTGTTTATGTGAAAAAAATAATGCAAAAACAGTGTTATAACGGGCTCAATTGTAGCATTGTTTTGGGTGTTGTAATAACCATACTGTGACAGCGAAGTAGATAACGAATTGTAGATATAGGTCAGTTGGATCAAATCGTTTGGTTTAATTTTAGACATAGATAAAGAAAATCAAGTTTTAGGCATCTGTCACTTCTTTCTATCATATATTTATTACTTCTATATTGCTGCTAGGGCCTGGAAACTTCAGAAAACATTACGGCGCCGACATAGTCTCACTCTGAGCACTAAGCGTCTCGTGCGCATGCCTGAGAATTCGACGCCGACTTTAGAAGAGAATTTTAAACTTGACCCTACGAATAAAGAATACTTAGTTTAGAGTTTCTTGTAAATTATTGGCTGCGTTATTAATATTCTGATCTTGGGTTATTATTGCTGTGTCATCAGCATACATAGCGATGTTTGAATTGTGGGGAGTGGGAATATCGGACATGTATACATTAAATAATATAGGGCCCAGGATTGATCCCTGTGGAACACCAGCTAGTATTTGACGCGTAGTAGAAGTGTAGGAGTTGACTCGAACCTGAAAGGTCCTATCAGATAGAAAGGAGACAATTATCTTCAACAGATGTGGGGGAGTGTTTATCGTTATCATTTTGTGAACAAGCCCATCAATCCAGATCCGATCAAACGCCTGAGCTACATCCACAAATGCAATGAGCGTGTGCATCTTGTGCTCAAAGCCGTGTTCTATGATTTCCGAGAGTCTCAGAACCTGATGGATGGTTGAGTGAGAGTTCTTGAATCCGAACTGTAATCTCGGAATAATGCTGTTTGTCTTCAAATGACCATTTAACCGTGTGTGTATTGCTCGCTCAAGTAATTTAGATAATGTGGATAACAGGCTGATTGGCCGATAATTCGCAGGGTTGTTATGAGGTTTCCCCGGTTTAGGTATCATTAGTATTACTGCTCGTTTCCAAGCAATGGGAAAATATCCAATTCTCATGCATGCATTGAATACTGATGCAATATAGCATATGGATTTGTCAGGCAAGTTTTTAAGATTCACGTTTGGTATTAGGTCAGTTCCTGGCGCTTTCCTATTTTTAAGTTTCTTGATATACGACTTAATTTCTGCTGGCAATATGGGGCCAATGAGTGTGATGTTAGTTGGGACGGTGTTGTTTAGGACTATTTGCTCATCAGCAATAGGATCAAGTGGGTTAGGTAAGGGAGTAAATGTTTTTTCCAGTTGATCAGCAAATATCTGGCATTTGTCATTATCTTCAGAGTGAGTGTGATCCTCGAATCGGAGGGGTGGAATGATTGTCGGCTGTTGTAAGACTCTTTTTGTGGCTTTCCATATGTTGGGGTCTCCAGGGCCAAGAGATTCTATGTGGCTTTGGTAGCGAGAAATTCGGAGTTGATCCAGTTCAGTTCTGACCAGTCTGATGAGTCTGTTCAAGTGTGTCTTGATTGCAGGGTTACGTGTGTTTTGCTATAGTCTACGTGTTGAATGTTTTTCTTTTATTAACTGTAGTATATGAGCAGGCGGAGATTGATCTATATAGGGTCGGTGTATTTTCTTGTTTTTAGTAGCATGTTGGACTGCAGATGTTATTGCTTCTTTGAACAATTCCACAGCGTTGTCTATATCATTGGGAAATTTTAGGTTTGTAGGACATTTTATTGAGTCATTTATGGAGTTACGGAACTTTTCCCAGTCAATAGGTCCATTTATTAATTTTCGAAGCTGCGGGTAGCTAAAGGGGAGACAATTTCAGTGAATACAGTTTGGGATATTGGCAATGTTAAGCTTTTATGCAATATATCAAGTATATCTGGCAATTGGTTATGTCGGTACGGGAAGTACGTATATTCCGGCGGTGCTGCGACCAGTATTGCAAGTTGAGAGGTATAATTTTGCAGTTTAGGTCTCTAGCCAAGAGCGTAGGAAGAGGACTATCAAAAATCTGATTTAGTTCTTTTAGGTTAAGCTGCCTGTTGGGTGGTTTGTAAGCTGAGACTATTCGAAGTTTAGAATTATTATTTAGAGTTAGAGTGATGGCAGTAGCTTCTAAGTGAAGGACATCTTCTAGTTCTATTTGTGAAGCAACTAGTTTTTTCCTAATGATTATTGCGCTACCTCCTCAGCCTACTTCCGTGGTTCGGTCTTTCCGGTGTATAATATACCCTGGAATTGTAAATTTTTCGTTTAATATTAGGTGGGTTTCTGTAACGCATGCGATGTCAATTTTGTGTCTAGCCAGAAATGATATAAATATTGATCGTTGCTTTTTAATGCCATTGGCGTTCCAGTTTAGTAGGGTTAGCTTGTCTATACTATGGGTCTGATTATTTACTGCCATTTTGAAACAGCATTGGGATTAGTCAGATGACAATGTAAGGAGAGATAAGTTGAATAATAGATTGTAGAATATTGGTCATAGAGAAGTTGGCGTTTGTTGACTGTTGATCGTTTTGGTTTTGAGCATTAGTTTTAGGAGCATGGGAGTTAGATCTTAGGATTGATGCATATGTTGCATTGGATGTGATTTTTTCCAGTTATAGGTGCGTTAGGATTTGTGGGTCGCACTACCGGAAAGGATTTAATATATGGACAGCCTCTATAGTTGGCAGTGTTTCCTCCACAGTTAACACATTTGGGAGCTCCAGACTCCTTGGATTTAGTGCATTGTGAGTAGTGGTGGTTCTCCGTGCATTTCACGCAGCGTGGGGATAAGTGGCAGTAATTTCTAGTGTGCCCTACCAGCTGACAATTTGTGCACTGTGGTATATCACTATTCTTCCGGCGGGGCTCCACGACTACTACACAGTGTAGCATTCTGTTCAGATTAAAGATATCATTCGTTTTCTCAGTTTTGTTTAGTTCGACAGCAACTATTGGCATTGGGACTTTTTTGTGGTTTAAAAGTGGTGTGATTTTGATTATCGGGTACTTTAAGTTGATTAACTCAGTTTTGACCTCTTCCTCAGTTATGGAGATAGAGACATTACGTATGATTGCAGAAATATTAGCGATTTCAGGGTTACGATACGTGTAATATTTTACTTGATCTGTATCATAAAACTTTTATGCAATTTAGGGTAATCTTTAGTTCTTTACCTTTATAACTTGTGACAAAATCTTCTGTAATTGTAGATTTAATATTGGCAATGATGTTTTGGTAGTTAGTACCATTAGTACTATTTGGTATGAATATTGGAGGGATTTTAATTTTTTCAGTATGATTAGCTGTGGTGGGTGTTTGTGGAGAATTTTCCCCTTCCTCGGGGTTTAGAGTGAAGTATTTATTTTGCATAAGTAACGTATCAGAGTTAAAAAATACCGTTTGTTAAAATCGTTATCTTCCGGTGAGGTTAGAGGACGTTTAAGGCTGTTTCTTTCCTTATCCGTTGGGTCTTGATTTTCTATTTCCATATCTGCAGAATTTGGGGGTACCTTGCTCCCTTTGTAGATCAAATTGGGAGATTTCAGTATAGTTTTATTTGTATCACTCATGATTAAGAATGTGCATTTGTCACCGTTAAACGATTTAGTTAAGATGTATTAAAGTTGAAAACGTGACTCGAATGTCTGTGTTGATACCGTCTACGCTGCAATCGAGGTCACTCGTTCCACTCTTATTGTTTATGTTCGTATGGAATGTTTCACTAAATGTTAATATAAATAAGGATTTAACTTACTCAGCTATTAGCTGATTAAACGCCCGGGGCTGTTGATAACACTGCGGTCAATGCTCACACACAACCGTTCAGCATGAAATCGCGCGCCGAATTCCTACTAAGAGTTAAGCCATTGATCCACAAATCAAGGACCATATGATGTAGCAAAAACATATAGCAGTTGTTTTAGTTGAATGAAGTATGCATAAAGTTTAAAATCGGCAAAAATCAGGTACCCCATGGTTTGTGGATCTAAAACAAGTCACACTACATGTTCCAACTCTTTCATATACAGGGACTGTAGTAGAACTCTTGTAAAAGGTAAGAAATTCACGATTTAAATTTTCATTTTTTGGGGTTCAGCCCTGCTTGGTTTGGCGAATTTCTAACATCATTTCAGTTTTGAAAAATCAAGTATGCCTTGGAAATTTTCAAAAAACCTATTTTTCTGTAAGGTAAAGTACCCTTTATGTGGCAAATACGTCGAAAAGTTATAAAGAAAAGTTGCTTAGAATCAACATCTAGGCCCCTATACCAAATTTCAAAATCCCCGGCCAAGTTTGATCCCTCACACTTCTTTTTATTTCCCAAATCAAAGAATTTTATTTTTAACAGTTTTTTATTATGAAATAAAAAACGTTGTTAAAAGTATTGGTTTTTCCAATAAAAATCTTTGTTAAAAGTAAAATTCCTTGATTTGGCACTTTAACATTGAACAAGAAATTGTGAGAGATCAAAGTTGGCTGAGGATTTTGATATTTGGTATAGGGGCCGAGATGTTGATTCTAAACAACTTTTCTTAATAACTTTTTGTCGTATTTGCTACATAAAGGTAGGTACTTCACCTTACAGAAATAGTAGATTATGTTATTAGGAGTAAAAGTGATACTTTATGTGGCGAAGCTGAAGTTTATTTAGCCGAACGTTAGTGAGGCAAATAATTCAGCTAAGCCACATAAAGTCACTTTTACTCCGAATAACATATACTATTTTATCCGCAAACGTATTCAGGTAAATTTCAGGCTAGCACTGTACCCCTGCGCCAACCTCTGTTGTTCAGATAACGCGCAACTGTAATGATATATGATCATACTGAATCACCCGTGCTAATAGCACACGGCCACAGCAGCTGTCACACCATAACCCACGGCGACATATGCTCCGATCCGCTGCTTAAAGGTTTATTTAAATTAAAACTTTTTCGTACTTTTTTGAAAATAAAAACCGGCCTACGAACTAATTCTAAAAATTAGCAAAATTTTAAGCCATCATACAATTTAATCGGTCCAGTATCTTCGGAGGAGATGGCGAACAAACATAGAAAGAAAGAAAGAGAGCAATCATTTTGTGTGCTTAGGCAGATAAAGTACGCAAAAGTCGCTATTTTGTCTGCTTAGGCAGATAAAGTGACACTTTTACCTTGTCAATAAAGACAAATAAGTTGTCACTTTTGTGACGTTTGCGGATAAAAGAGGTTTTTTGAAAATTTCTAAGGCATACTTGATTTATCAAAACTGAAATTATGTTGGAAATTCGCCTTTAACCAAGCAGGGCTGAACCCCAAAAAATGAAAATTTAAATCGAGAATTTTTTACCTTTCACCTATCTGGGGACACACTGTATATGTTTTGTACTGACCTTGTGGAGTTTGGTAGTTCTGAATCAAATTAGATGTAATCACACCCGACCCGATGGGGAAACCGGTGTTTTGACTACTTTACATTCTATGTAGTTAATATTTGATATTATAAAATCACATTTCATGTAAGTAAAAATATTAAACGTGTTGTACGAATGCTTGAAATCATTTGACATGACTAACCAACCTTACTGATTTTCAGATTATTTGCAGATACCTAATAAATCGAATCTATGACATTGATATAAGGATGGACATAAAACATGAATTAGTTGATTATAGTTTATATAATGTAACTACCAACAAGTTGCATAAACCTCTGAAGGTCGATGAAAATGCTGTAGAGCGGATTGCTGCAGGCAATTTTGACAACACAACTGATCTCTTATGGAATCTGAAACAGGAAGAAACTGATATAAAAGAGGAATTGCTTGTTACATATGTGACAAAAAAAGACATCGTAGAAAAACCGTTTTTAACCAAAGTCTGTAAATATGTAGCCGAAGAACGGAGCACATTCTTGGCACATGCAACGATGACTGATATTAACAAAATTCACGCATGTTCTGTTTGTGACTATAAAACTACAAATAACTGTGATTACATGAGACACATGCAGGCACATACAGGAGAAAAACCCTATTCTTGTTCTTTTTGCGATTATAAAGCAACACAAAAAGTTAATTTGGTTAACCATATGACCACACATACAGGGGAAAAACCTTACACATGTTGTGTTTGTGATTTTAAAGCCGCACGGAATCATACCATAGTTGAACATATGAAGACACATACAGGGGAGAAACCTTATTCATGTTCTTTTTGCAACTATAAAGCAATACAAAAAAATAATTTACTTAAACATATTAGGAAGCATACAGGAGAAAAACCATATTCTTGCCATATTTGCAAGTATAAAGCAACACAAAAACCTCATTTAGTGGCACATATAAAGATACATACAGGAGAAAAACCTCACTCATGTCCTATTTGCGAATTTAAAGCAGCACAGAATTATACCATAGTTGAACATATGAAGACGCATACAAAAGAAAAACCTTATTTATGTTCAATATGCGATTATAAAGCAGCACATAAACAGAATTTAATTCGACATATGAAGATGCATACAGGAGAAAAACCATATCGTTGTTCCGTTTGTGAGTATAAAGCAGCAAGGAAAGCTCATTTAGTTGCACATATAAAGAGGCATACAGGAGAAAAACCTTACTCTTGTTTTGTTTGTGAGTACAAAACGTCACAAAAATATGTTTTAGCTACACATATAGATACCCATACAGGAGAAAAACCTTACTCATGTTCTATTTGCGATTTTCAAGCAGCACGGAAACGTAGCATAGTCGAACATATGAAAATCCATACAGGAGAAAAACCTCACTCGTGTTCTATTTGCGATTTTAAAGCTGCACGAAAATGTAGCATAGTGGAACATATGAAAACCCATACGGGAGAAAAACCGTATTTATGTTCTATTTGCGAATTTAAAGCAGCACGGCATTATACTATGGTTGAACATATGAAGACTCATACAGGAGAAAAACCATATTCTTGTTCCATTTGCAACTATACAACAAGGCGGAAAAGGAGCTTAGTTAGACATATGAAGACACATGAAATTCACTTATAGTTGCTTTAACAATAATGAAATATACATACACATCAGTACCTACTCGATAGTTTCGTTATAGTAGGGAACTACATTTCTAATAAAACATAATTAGAAAACATTTTAAATAAAAAATATGAGAAACATCAGGCAACTAGAATTCACTTTTTGTTTATAATTAAGGCTGCAAATTATGGGGTACTTAGAGCTATTGAATGCTATAATTTCTGTAAATGTACGAAGTGTGCTTAATAAAACGTGGTCTACTGCGACATGCCAAGGTATAGTTGGTGTCGTTGAGAGTTAATGACGCAGACAGCGATTGGCACGATGGATTCAAGATTTGGTCAGCAAACATTAAATTTTGCTTTATATTTGGGAAGTAAGACTCTTTAGATGCTTTGTCAGTTCTCTGATGATGAAACCATGAATCAACAAACGCAGTATTTTAAGTAACATGGATGATGTAAAGCTGCAGGCCAGCACACAAATGTAACTGCTGAAAGTATCGCTGAGTCAGAGACATTTATGAAGTTGGAATGTCGCTTTAAAGCGATTTGTTCAATTGACAAATGATTTAAGCATGCGTCACATTGCAACCAAATTTGTTCGTGGCTTTTGATGGATGATCAGGTGGGAATATTTATTAAATTTCATGTCAATATATGTGCATTAAGCTTTAATATTTAAAGTTGTAAATAATACTTGGTTTAAGATGCGCATATCTTCTTGATATTGCAAAGCCCCAAGGCAGATCTTGAAGATCTGGATCTGCAACTACTATGTAAAAGTGGCGTTGAAGAATGACATTTGAAAATACAGGATGTATAGCTAAACATAAATAAGAAATGCAAATAAGTGTATTTGTAGTATAGATGTTTGTTCTTTATTTTGTTGTACTTATATGGAAGTTGTAAGTGTAGTGTATGTATGTAGATTGGTTACTGAAATAAATGAATTACAAATATATTCATTGTTTATGCAACAATGCCATGGAAAAGCAGCATTGGAAGTATAAATAATAAAAAATTGTAAACACAAGTTTCTGGATTCCATTTTTGTTTTCCCAAATAGCTCGAACCTAGCTCAAACGTGGGTGTTCCATAATCATGGTAAGGGCCCAAAAATCTTAGCAATTGTACGCCAATGAGCCTGTGAATTACACTCCTAAATTATTTGGGAAGAATGTACAGTCGTGTGCAAATAAATCTGGGACAGTGTTTTTTTCACATGCAGATTCAGTTAAGAATTGAAGAATATCTCCATGGATTTCCTGCTATCAGAAAGAGTTACATTAAACTTTAACAGGTACTGAAACCCGTAACTCTCTCTGATAAGAGGAAATCCATGGAAATATTCTTCAAATTCTTAACTGAATCTGCATGTGAAAAAAACATTGTCCCAGATTTATTTTCACACGACTGTACATCAGACTAATGCCAGAAATAACAGATCATACTGCACCCCCCATTGCGTACGGGTCCAAAAAGCACCACCTAATTACACGAAATAAAGTTTTAAAGGGAAATTACGCATAACAATTGTTTTTCTGGACGTAGCGTTCGATAAACAGTAAACACTTTTAATTTAAAAATTACTTCAAATTCGAATTTATTTATACTCACTCATGGAAAATTCCCAGCAAGAATTAATGCATGTACTTATAACAACAATTCAACTAAATGCGAGACTGAGATCTTTGCGTTCCAACATCCTAGAAGTCCAATTACTATAATTATTGGCAAGAAGAAATTTCGTTGAATGCTCAAAACGCTACAATGAAATAGTTAGCAACTCATCTAGATCAAAAGTTAGAATAAGGTAAGTATACGCAACAAAAAAATAAAACGAATGCTATATGCGACTAACGTTTGCTAAGTTATTTTTAATTTCTACCGCTTTTGTAGTGAACGCTTCTGTTCTCCAGCATTTTGGGCGAGTTCGCCTCTGTTTATTCCTTTAGACGCAATTATGAACGTGATTTCGCTCGCAGCTGATGACATTGGGCTGGGAAAGAATGCGGGCAGTTCGCAGTTTCCGTTATACTCCACACAGGCAGTAAAATTGCGTTTTTTGCAATGGAAGTCTTCATAGTTCTATGGTAACTTATCCTTTTCTGCCATTACACCCCGCGTGAGGGGAATTATCGAGGCTACGTATCTCAAATTTGCTTTTTAGTCGCCAGACGAGACCATTCTAGCGGGCTTGTAGCATCGTTATCGACTCCCCAAGCTTCTGCGAGGTGGCTTGGTAATTTATCGAAATTTAATCGGAGGCGCTTCATTGTGTCGATAAAGATTGCCGCAATCGGTAACGCGGTTGTGATTTGTGATTGTGGTAGTTTGCAAGCATAAAATTACTGACTTAAAAACAACTCGAGTTAATTGGGATTTATTAAGTTGTGTTGTACATATTAACAATTGGCGTGTCTGTATTTTACCGCCAAACCATTTAAGCTACATATTATTCAAATATACATGCCATCAAGTGATGATAAAATAGACGCTATCTATTCTAAACTAGAATATTAAAAGTCTAATATCTCCAAAAGGACATTGTTATAGCTATGGGAGAGTTTAATGCAAAGGTCGGAAACTCGGAATACGATAATCCTATTCGTAACAACGTAGGCCGTTTTGTAATCTGTGTAAGAAATAATAGAGGAGAACGACTGATTCAGTTTGCAGTAGAAAATAATTCAACTATCACCAATACGTATTTTAAACAACACCCCGCCATCGCTCAACTTGAACATCACCAAATAAAAAGTATAAAAACACGAAACATCATGTAAATTATTTCTTGTTTAAAACATATTTTATTTTTATAGCTTTTAGTTTTGTTTCGATTCCTTGATTGATTTAAAATCTGAATCTGAATTTTCAAATAAAAGCCACGGATCACGCCATGAAAGTGATAGAACGTGTGCGTGAATACTCACTATCGCAGCCATATCCACTACAACCCTTTAATAGCAATGACGCACCACACTGCTATTAAATATTACAAAAAATCGTTTACTGCTCCAAATGAACAGATATTTAAAACGCCTGTCGAAGCGATAAAAACGATCACATTCATAATGTGTGTATGGAACTACAACGTCATCCTAATAAAAATGAAAATTGTAGAAGCTGTAGGAAGCAGCTTAGATTTTCACGGAAAATGGTAAGCAGGAACAGAAGGTCAGTGACAGATTATATCATAGCTCAGGAAGATAAGTAGGGTAAACAATGTAAGAGTGAAGAGGGGAGCTGAAATATATAGTGACCACTTCTTATTGCTTATGGTCGGGAAGTCGCGGGTCCGATTTCCCTGGCCTGATTCAGGTTGTTAGATGGTTTTCCTCAGTCAACAGAGTTTCTTTTCTGAGGCGATTGCCGGTGCAGTATTTCTCCACCTTTTCTGGCCTCTCTTCCATTCTCCGCCTCTCTTTTCACTCCTCATCTTATCATTTCCGTTATTGGCTGAAGAGGGACGCAAGGTCCCTATAGCAGTGCGCCCCTAGTTGGAGGAATTTAAATGACCCTGAACGTTTACCTTTTTTTACCTTTTATTGCGTATGGAAATGCGGAAAGAAAAAATATGTTCTGCAGAAGTACAATCTCATTACTAACGATTGTTTCTAGAAAATATTGAACAATTGGTCAATGAATATACAAATCAAGACACACCAAAAACAATATATACTAGGTCTAGGATAAATTTAATTCAATTATTATGGAGGGGTCGAGTACAGATGTGAAAAAAAAGAATTGGGGGTACGAAAAAATACTCTGTATGGTAGAAAGAATATATTAAAAGGGCAGGTTCACATATGGAGTAGATATGGAAAGGATATCTTAAGATTAAGGCAGAGGAAAAATATGCTATATACTGAGCGAAATGTACAGAAAAACCAGGGCATGGAAATATTTTGGAAGAAGTTTGGAATCAAACCGCACCGAAAACAAGAAACTGCTTTATAAAGTAATAAAAAACTACAAAAACTAAAAACCGTGCCCCCTGAAGTACCTGAGAGACAAAGACAGAAGAATCTCGACAAAAGAAGAGAACATAATGGGGAGGTTGAGGTAACACGTCGTAGAACTGCTAGGAGGCGGCAGAGTTCAAGAAAATGGGGAAGTAGAACGTAGAGAATTAAATGAACAGCAACAAATAACCGAAAACGTGGAAAACAGGGAAGAAGTAATTGCACTGGCAGAGTTGGATGCCGCATTACAGAAGCAGTAGTTGAGTTATGCAGCTGGGTGATGATTACAAATGAGATGTTAAAATATCTTGGAATGAAAAGTAAAGAGATTTTTCTACAGGTACTAAATCTAGCTTAAGCACACAAAACTATTCCTATTGATTGGGAAATAGCAGGTTGACGTCATTGTTCAAAAAAAAGGTTACTCTAAGATATGTGAAAATTACAGGGGCGAATGTTTCCTGAATATAACAGGAAAATTATATGAAAGAATGCTGGGAAAAACTAACAACGCGAGTTAAATCCCTTCGATAAGAACCACAGTGCGGATTCAAGCTGAATAGAGGAGCACAAGACCACGTCTTCTACATTAGGCAGATATAGAGAAAATAATTGATTATATTAAGGATGTGATGTTATGGTTCTTCGATTTAGAAATAGCATTTGACAGGATAGACAGGCAATTAGTATTGGAAACATTGATGAAGAAAGAAGTGGAAGAGGATCTTATATAGACTACTGAATACATGTACCGTGATAGTGTAGCCTATCTAAGAGCACTCAACAGAACGTCAGAACCCTTTAATATTATTGTAGAGGTTAGACAAAGGGAGGGGGGGGCTGAGTCCTTTACTATTCAATCTAGTGATGGACGAGGTGTTGCAGGAAACCAAGTAGGCAACTATAGAATATATCGTGAGGTACTACATGCAGCCAGTATTTGTGAAGGAATCGACATATGTGGATGATGTGGTGTTGATTGCCAACAGCGTCCTGTTCTCATCTCAAACCGAACGCAAAATGTTCGATTTTTGATTCAAATATGCTAATCTGATAAGATAAACAAAATGCCAATATCTACTTTTTTCTCTTTGATTTATTTTAACTAAAATACTGCTTGGGCCTATACCTCCTATTCTATTACTCTTCTACTAATAAGCAGCGTGTTGCAACTCTAAAGAACGAATAGACTCGAAGAGCAACGATCGCCTGTGAGCGATCTAGTGCGTGTACAGCCAATACCACCTAAATAATAAGGCCGCAGCTTTCCGGCGTGACGTCAGCACAGGAAGACCGACCATCAGTAGAATCTAGCATTAAATGCATAATTGCATAGCTGCAGTGTTTAAATGTGTTCATAACTTACAAAATAACGGTGTTCTGTGGAAACGGGGTTACCAGTAGCAAACTGATTAGTCGAACCCCATTCATCTTTTTCGTAATGGAAAACGAGGTTTCAAAGCAAAAGCCGTAATTTTGAATATAAAACTCTACTATAGTTTGCGTAATATCATTTCCAAAATGTAATAGGTCACTCTCTAATTTTGCAATCTAGGTATAAAATATAAAAGTCTAAATTTGTTAACATAGGTTTTTTAGCCTTATCTCCTATGCTCAATTGATTATTATTAGTCACTTTACCGCAATAATTTCTAATCAAAGTACCTGATGGTTGTAGAGCTGTCCGCTATCCTTTCCTCGTTATGATAATGGCACCCAGGAAAATTAACTAAATTCCTATTGCGTCCCGATAATTTGGTTTAAAAAATAATTTAGTTTTTATTTTAAATCAAATTACCGCGATGCACCACCTCTGTAAGAAATTTCAAAACCAGTAATAGTCTATATAACACTTTCTTGAAAGAAAATGTAATTCGCATACCCTGCTAGCAAAGCACTGTGCGGTGACAATGCATTTACTTCACAACCAGCTGTAATGTTTTTTACATGTTTATTTGTGCAGTGCTTATGGTAAGTTACTCACACGCACATCTCCAAACACTAACGAAAACACTCAGTGACTTTGAAAAGACGAAGCAATTATAATTTATTGATTATTGCATATGCAGTTCACGGCGAAATTATTTACCTGACGTCACGAGCCCGTGAGGTCAGAGCACTGAGGCCTTTCTTTAGGTGTTATTGGTGCAGCTGACTTGCTTACTGCATCGACGTTTATGTAACAACGTAGTCATTCCATTTTACTTTTCTGGCATCTATGTGTTAGGTAATTGTTAGGGATTGGCACTTGGTTTGGAGTAATCCCATAAATTGAAATCATGAGGGACGAAGCGCATTATGTTTAATTATTACATACTAAAATAAATTTCATTCGTTCTGCATGTGTAGATTATTATTTTCTGAAAACGAAAACAAAATGTCCAGTTTTGGTATACATGAAAGGTGGCAACCCTCGGCTCGACGTATTGCCTAATAAGACATCACTCCACGCTATGCTTGTTGTGGTGTTTCAGGCACCACGTCTAGTATAATCGATAATTTTGTTACCGCACAAACACGACTTTACGACATAAACGGGAAATCTACCTAAAATACGCGGCCCTAACTCAGTTACGATGGCGGTAACAAAAGGTTTGCCGGCTAGAAGAACTCAGTCGAGAGGGCGGGTTCGTTACGACTTTTGAGTTAGGGCTGCACTTCGGTAAAAGAGGTAAATAATGTTCAGTAAATGGTGCGCCACCACATTCGGGCTAGATCGGGACAATAAAATCAACACACAAAAAGGAATGCAAACACCAATGAAAAACGTAGATAATTAACAATAAACTAGATTAAAGTAATAAAATATGTGAATAACAATGACCATGGAAATGTTTACTGGTTACAGTTAAATATAATAGGCCAAAGGGGTTAGTTAGGTTAAATGGTGACGTTTAACACACAAATGACGAAAACGATAACAATTGACGTAGCTACATTCAAAACAGTATTAACTCCCAATTTGGTAGGTACAAAAGAACTACGTTACATAAACAAATACTCAAATAGTGACGCAACGACAATAGTTACTTGACTTTACAGTGCATATCAACGATAAAATTTGACGATAAGACTAAGAATTCACTTCAACAATCACTTCACTATAAATGTATAGGCGGTAAAAACACTATTAAATCGACAAATACCTTGATTTGAAGAAATCCAGACGGTACGAATTGATGACCAATTCTAACTGCGTGTCGTATCTCAACTATGCCTCGAAAAGAACGACCGGGAGACCACAGCCAAGGGTTGGGGGACGATATCCCCGAAACGGGTGAAAAGACGTCGTAACGACACTTCCAGTAAGGAATAACGAAATTTGCGAGATACAACAGAACGCCTTGGTTAAGGTAGTGCTGGTACATTTAAGAGTCCGGTACATGATCCGCCGTAGCGATAATTAAGGGTCTCGCAACCCCACGGTTATACTCTCGACCACACTCGCTTGCTTGCTTGACTTGAGCCCCAACAGCTAATGCACACATCATGACGAACCCCCAAGGGTTGCCACGAAACGAAACAGTTCAATTCCTTCGGAAAGTACCCAAAAATTGACGAAATCGCACCGATAATGTTTAATACCAAGGCACTTTAAACAGGGCAGCGCGCGGAAAACTCCAACAAACTGATGCAATATTTGACTCAGCGATTCGCAAAAACTCGGAGAAGTTTTAGGCCTGTCTAAACAACAAAAATTCTGAGAAACCGATAAGCCAAAATGCATTGCTTCGCATATGATAACAAAGCATGAATTTATAAAACCAGCGTACGGAAAATTGAATTTCGATTAACATAAACTGCAATGCGTTAGCATATAAAATAAGCGGAAATACATATCGTATGGAGTTAAGGTTTGAGTCTTTAACACTAAACTATGAATTTGAATTAAATGAATTGGGAAAAGGCTAATATTTAAGATCAAAATTCTGAAAGTACAAGTGCGAGAAATTGTTATTACAATTTTCGATCGTCTAGTTGTATAATACATATATGATAATTTTTTCCGTAATGGTGGCATATCCCTTGACATCTTGATTAATTAAGGCAAAATAATACAATCAATGTTTACTGTTATGTTTCAATCTCAACTGCTCTTACACATATCTGTCTTTTAAATAATTCAGTTTACTTAATAAACATTAAGTTCTAATATCAATAATGATTAGATTAACACTAGTGTGCAGTAAGACCAATGAAGCAATTAACCTGACATATGAAATACTTAAGTACTGCACAATTCAGGCTTGGCAAATCGGTTCATTGGCCTTACCTTACATTGGTTTATTGTTATTGTCCTACAAGTATAAGCAATATTGGGAGATATTTCAGAATGCATTTCCAAATGCCTAACGAAACAGCTTTTCTTGCAATTTAAATTTGGAAACACATTAAGATTTTTCTCCTACGTGTATCGTTTTATGTCTAATTAAACTGTATTTACGTACTGCTTCATATTTGCAAACAGAACATGCATAGGGTTTCTCTCCAGTGTGCGTTCTTAAATGTTCAACTAATTTAGATTTCCATGCTGTTTTAAATTTGCAGATATGACAAGAATTAGGTTTTTCTCCTGTATGGGTCCTCATATGCTCAATTAGGTTACTTTTCTGTGCTGCTGCATAATTACAAATAGAACATGCAAAAGGTTTTTCCCCTGTATGTGTTCTTATATGTTCAGTTAAATACTTTTTCCGAGCTGCTCTATATTGGCAAAGAGAACACGAATAAGGCTTTTCTCCTGTATGAATCCTTAAGTGTTTAGTTAAGTTTGCTTTTTGTCCAGTTTTAAATTCGCAAGTAGTACATGAATAAGGTTTTTCTCCTGTGTGCGTTCTTAAGTGTTTAGCCAAGGCACTTCTCTCTGCTGTTTTATAATGACAAGTAGAACATGAATATGGCTTTTCTCCTGTATGTGTTCTTATATGTTTAACCAAAGTGTCTTTCCGTAATGACTTATACTCGCAGACGTTGCACATAAAAGGCTTCTCTTCAGGATCTCCAATTACTGCGTATGTATCAAGGAATTCATCTTTTATATCAACAACTTCTTCTTTGATATTTAATAAGTGACAAGGAGCATTATCAAAGCAGCCTTCATTAGTCTGCTGCTGTACATGTAAGTTTACAGCCACTTCGTTTTCATGGACGTGCACTGAGTCATTCAACTTGCTTTCCATTGCATAATAGGAATTATCCCCAACTAATTCAAGTATAGGGTTCATTGTTATAGACAAAACGAGTTACACTTTATTAAATGAACTATCTGTAAATAACACACAAAATCAGTTATGCTAGGTAGGTTATGTTTATATAAAACAACAAATTTTCTATAACTCACTCCAATATTTTAACTAAACATGAAATTTATATTACAAGAAATCACGCAATCATTGAACATTTTTGTGTGAAATATAATTGATAAACAGGTGTTTGCATTTGCATTCATACTAATCATCATTACTCTCACCCAAAGTTTAAATTGAATTTAGAAGCAACTGTGTTGTCAGTTGCATCTTCGATCACTTCATAATAGTATCATAAGTACTTTAACCTTCAACATTTAAAGTACAGAAGTTTCGATATGTTATTCGCATAAAGTGGATGGATTTAGACATTAGTTCCAGTTAATGTGTTTTGCTATACACTGTGTTTCAGAAAGTTTGCTGAAGCATTTTTCCATAATTAATTTAAAGAAAAACGGAAGAACTTTTGCAGCCTGATACAACAGAAATAAATCAATAAATGGGTTTAGATGTAGGTCAGGTGGATTAAATCACTTCAGTTGTACCCATGATGAATTTATATCGTGGTATGTAACTACTTTAGATAACTTGTAATTTCGTTGCATAGGTCTTTTGAAATGAGGTAGATCTAATCAACACTCACCCAAGGAAGCAAATGGTGGTTTGATAACTTGGTGTATATTGTGTTTTTGCTACTAAACAATTATCTGAACAAATTGCATCATTTAATTTGGTATTGTAGAATTAAAATTAGTGTAAGTAGAAATATTAGAGCGTTTTAAGAATGCGTCAAGTCATTTGACTTGCATAATCTTACTGATTTTCAGTATGTGTCTTGTTTACAGATACCTATTTAATTTAATAAATCGAAAATCTTCGATTTTGTTATAATGATGGATGTGAAGCATGAATTAATCGATTACACTTTATATAATCCATCCATCAGTAAGTTAAACGAACCACGAAAAGTTGAGGAAAATACAGTTGTTGGAAAGTTACATGTGGGGCCAGATATATCTAATTGTAACAACACAGCTCATCACCTATTGAATATTAAACAGGAAGTAGTTGATATAAAAGAGGAATTGCTTATTACGTGTGTGATAAATAAAAACGTCTTAAAAAAACCGTCCATATCCAACGTCTGTCAATACGAATCCGAAGACCAGAGTGTAACTGTAGGACATACGACTCATACAAACAATATTCACTCGTGTTCTATTTGTGACTATAAAACAACACGTAATAGCGGTTTTGTTCGACACATGAGGACTCATACGGGAGAAAAACCTTTTGAATGTTCAAGTTGCGACTACACAGCAGCACAACAAGCTACCTTAATGAGACATAAAAGAACTCACACACAAGAAAAACCTTATTCATGTCCTGTTTGTGAACATACAGCATCAGAAAAAGGCAACCTGAGAAAGCACATGATGTTACATACGGGACAGAAACCTTTTGCATGTTCCATGTGCGAATATACAGCAGCACAAAAAAGTACCTTAATTAGACATAAAAGAATTCACACGCAAGAAAAACCATATTCATGTCCTGTTTGTGAATATACAGCAGCAGAAAAAGGCAACCTGAGAATGCACATGAGGTCACATACAGGAGAAAAACCTTACTCATGTTCTACTTGCGATTTTAAAGCAGCTTGGAAATTTAGCTTAGTGGCACACATGAAGACACATACGGGAGAAAAACCTTATTCCTGTTTCATATGTGCTTACAAATCAGCACGTAAACAGAACTTAGTTCAACATATCAAGACGCATACAGGAGAGAAGCCATATGCTTGTTCTCTTTGTGAGTATAAAGCAGCACAGAAAAGTACGTTAGTTAGCCATATGAAGATGCATACAGGAAACAATTCATATTCATGTTCTGTTTGTGGGTACACAACATCAGAAAAATATCTTTTAGCTCTACATATGGAAACACATGCAGGAGAAAAACCATACTCCTGTTCTATTTGCAAATTTAAAGCAGCACGGAAATATACCATAGTTGAACATATGAAGGTACATACAGGGGAAAAGCCTTATTTATGTTCAATATGCAATTATAAAGCAGCATATAAACAGAACCTTGTTCAGCATATCAAGACCCATACAGGAGACAAACCATATTCTTGTTCTATTTGTCAGTATAAAACAGCACAGAAAAGTACTTTAGTTATCCATATGATGACGCATACAGGAGAAAAACCTTATTCATGTTGTGTTTGTGAGTACAAAACATCACAAAAATATCTTTTAGCTAAACATATGAAAACACATACAGGAGAAAAACCTTATTTATGTTCTATTTGCGACTTCAAGGCGACATGGAAATTTAGCCTAGCTGAACATATGAAGACACATACGGGGGAAAAACCTTATTCCTGTTATATATGTCCTTACAAAGCAGCACGTAAACAGAGCTTAGTTCAACATATCAGGACGCATACAGAAGAGAAGCCATATTCTTGTTCTATTTGTGAGCATAAAGCAGCACAAAAAATTAATTTAGTTGAACATATGAAGACACACACAGACGAGAAGCTTTATTCGTGTTCTCTGTGCAATTATAAAGCAGCACAGAAAAGAAGCTTAGTTAAACATATGCACACACATATTGTATAATTGAATTGACAATCAATTTTATAATTATAGTAAATTAAAAGAATAATTAATTATTCTGTGTTGAATGTAACGTGCTTAAAAAAAAAGTTATCGAGAGGGCTTTGAACTAGATTTTGACTTATGACTGCATGTCGGTGATTATTACATCGCTCTACCCAGAATTCAGTGCGCTTGGTCACTTGAGTTGTCAGTTGTCAAAGCGAGGTAGTGAACTTGGGATGTTCCGAATATACAAAAATTTCGTATTCGCGAATACGAATACCGAATACAAATACTCTTATGAATATTCGCGAATACGAATACGAATACGAATACATGACCTTGAGTGAATAATATCAACATCAACATCGTTTTTGTACGCACTGCAAATTTTAGAAATAGTATGGAAAATAATTTTGTTTTTTATTTAATGTTATAGAATGGTTAATATTTAAAAAAACATGTTTTATTTAATGTATGAATACCTGTTTTATATTTTTATTAAAATTCTTATCTATATTTCTATAATTTTAATGTCAAATACTCGTATAATATTCGTGTTAATTTTGGCGAATACGATTACGAATACAAATATTGAAAATATAGCGAATACTCTCGAATACGAATACAAGTATTCGGAACATCCCTATTGTGTACATAGGGAATCCATAAAATAAGTTATAACATGACTCTCAAAAATTACGGTTCGACACAAGGCCACTTGATAACGGTTTTTTTAAAAACGCACTTTAACATTAGTCACAGTCACCATTGTATTATAATAGTTTTAGTGCTTTGTTGTTGTTGTTAAGTTGGTATTTACTAGATAGCAGAATTGTGTTATGTCTGTTTTGTAATGTGGAACCTATATTAGAAGTTTAAATATATTACGTAACAAACGTCTTCCGGGTTTGGACTGGGTCATTATTGAGGTCAAAAAACTCTACGATTTGCCCACTTTCGTAAGGGGCTTCATCAGGAGAAAAAGCAAAAGAGTACGGTAACTCAACGTATAAACCTCACTAGAGGCAAAACTCTTTTGCAAGGGCAGGATAGAAGAGCACGGTAACTCAACGTGTAAACCACGCCAAAGGCGAAATTCTTCTAACATTCTAACGACACGAAGTAGGAAGGCGAGAATTTATAGGCAAGTGTCATTATGGTTGAGTGACCATGGGCTTAAGAATTAGCACTTTCCACGTAGAAGGAAGCGGAAAGCCTGCGTTCCGATTGAGATTATTAGGGTGTTTGTAAACAATTGTTAGACCTTTATTTAGAATTGTTCAATATTCTTAGCTCTCCTGACTGGTCTCTCTTCGATTCGGTCACCTACACACAGGACCAGAAAACATTAGAAATGACAACTGCGACTCATCTTCGTAAGTTTCATTCTTTGATGACTAAGGTCTCTACAGATCAAAGTGTTCTAAGACGGTTATAAATCTTTCTTCTTATACCCTCCCCTTAGTGAAAGTTTTGTACTTTCCAAAGGTTTGATTTTTTCTAGCCCCCAAAAGGATAGGATTCCTACAGAAGAGATTATCAGTTTGGTAAAATCTTCTGTGAGAACGCTTTCTAAAGACGTTGCCGATCTTATCCGTTTTGAAACTGTTAGGTGTTTACGATCATCTAAACCTCCTAAAAGTAATATTACAAAAGACGAAAGGATTTCTCCTTACTTTTCAATTCCGACATCTCTATTTTGTTCGCTGATAAAAGTAATGCTACGGTAGTTTATGAATAGAACAGAATACACCACTAAGGTTAACTCTTTACTTCAAAATTCTTCTTATGCCCCACTCTTCTCTCGACGCAACGTCCAAAATCGAATGGGAAGTCACTTCTCTCATAAGATCTTCAGATATTCCCACTCATATTGAACGAAGGTTGTGTGTCTTTAGTGTTAAAACATTGTCTAGAAGTTATTATAAGGTCCCAAATTTAGATATACACCTAGAAAATTGTTACTCGGTGCATGAGGCAATTAGGGTTGTTAATATGCACAGTTTACAACCCCAGGGAAGCAGTTTTAGCAATTCTTCGACGTCATGTATTTATACCTGACGAACTATGTAGTAGCAAATGGAAAAACCAATCCGCAGGCGTCTCTGGCTAACGTCTATGGCTTTCTGTGCTGTCGTTATGTGCTAAAAACACTCTATAAAACCCAAGAGGGGCGAAGTTCTGTTTCTTTAATGTTAAATCGTCGTATAGAGGTTATTATAGATTATATTTACACCTAGAAAATTGTAACCTGCTGCATCAGGCAATTAGGGGTGTAAATATACACAGTTTACAGGCCTCGGGACTGAATTTAAGTAATTCTTGGACGTCTTGTATTTATACCACACGACTATGTAGTGGCAAATGGAAAATTCCTTCCAGAAGTTTCTCAGGCTAACGTGTAGCGCTTTCTGTGCTGTTTTTATGTGCTAAAACACTCTATAAGACAAATTAGGAGCAAAGTTCTGTCTCATTATCTTAAAACGTCTAGAGGTTATTATTGAGCCCCAAAAATAATATTTACTTCTAGTAAATTGTTATTCCATGCATGTAGCAATGAGGGGTGTTAATATGCGCAGTTTACAACTTCCGGGAAGCAATTTAAGCAATTCTTCTACGTCTTGTAATTATACCAGTCGACTATGTAGTGGCAAATGGAAAATCCAGTCCAGAAGTTTCTTAGGCAAACGTCTATCGCTTTCCGTGCTGTCTTTATGTGATAAAACACTCTACAAGACACATTAGGAGCAAAGTTCTGCGTCTTTAGTATTAAAAAGTCGTCTAGATCTTATTATAGCGTCGCAAATATTATATTTACATCTAGGAAATTGTTACTTGCTGCATGAGGCAATTAGGGTGTTAATATGTACAGTTTACTACTCCCGCGAAGCAGTTTTAGCATTTACTCGACGTCTTGCAATTATAACAGGATCTATGTAGTAGCAAATGGAAATACCAATTCAGAGGCCCCTCAGGCTAATGTTTATCGTTTTCCGTGCTGTCTTTATGTGCTAAAAACGCTCTATAAGACACATTAGGAGCAAAGTTTAGTATCTTTAGTGTTAAAACGTCGTCCAGAGGTTCTTATAGCGCCCCAAATATTATATTTACAACTAGCAAATTGTTACTTGCTGCATGAGACAATTAGGGTGTTAATATGTACAGTTTACATTTCCGCGAAGCAGTTTAAGCATTTACTCGACGTCTTGCAAATACACCAGGGGCTATGTAATAGCAAATGGAAAAACCAATTCAGAGGACTCTCAGGCTAATGTTTATCGCTTTCCGTGCTGTCTTTATGCGGTAAAACACTCCACAAGACACATTAGGAGCAAAGTTTAGTATCTTTAGTGTTAAAACGTCGTCCAGAGGTTCTTATAGCGCCCCAAATATTATATGTACAACTAGCAAATTGTTACTTGCTGCATGAGGCACTTGGGGGTGTTATTATGCACAGTTTACAACTCCCGCGATAGAGTTTTAGCAATTCTCCGAAGTCTTGTAATTATGGCAGAGCACTATATAGCAGCAAATGGAAAAACCAGTCCAGAAGTTTCTTAGGCAAACGTCTATCGCTTTCCGTGCTGTCTTTATGTACTAAACACTACAAGACACATTAGGAGCAAAGTTCTGCGTCTTTAGTATTAAAAAGTCGTCTAGATCTTATTATAGCGTCGCAAATATTATATTTACATCTAGAAAATTGTTACTTGCTGCATGAGGCAATTAGGGTGTTAATATGTACAGTTTACAACTCCCGCGAAGCAGTTTTAGCATTTACTCGACGTCTTGCAATTATACCAGGGGCTATGTAGTAGCAAATGGAAAAACCAATTCAGAGGACCCTCAGGCTAATGTTTATCGCTTTCCGTGCTGTCTTTATGCGGTAGAACACTCCACAAGACACATTAAGAGCGAAGTTTTGCGTCTTTAGTATTAAAAAGTCGTCTAGATCTTATTATAGCGTCGGAAATACTATATTTACATCTAGGAAATTGTTACTTGCTGCATGAGGCAATTAGGGTGTTAATATGTACAGTTTACAACTCCCGCGAAGCAGTTTTAGCATTAACTCGACGTCTTGCAATTATACCAGGGGCTATGTAGTAGTAAATGGAAAAACCAATTCAAAGGACCCTCAGGCTAATGTTTATCGCTTTCCGTGCTGTCTTTATGCGGTAAAACACTCCACAAGTAACATTAGGGGCAAAGTTTGGTATCTTTAGTGTTAAAACGTCGTCCAGAGGTTCTTATAGCGCCCCAAATATTATATTTACAACTAGCAAATTGTTACTTGCTGCATGAGGCACTTGGGGGTGTTATTATGCACACTTTACAACTCCCGCGAAAGAGTTTTAGAAATTCTCCGACGTCTTGTAATTATGGCAGACGACTATATAGCGGCAAATGGAAAATCCAGTTCAGAAGTTTCTTAGGCAAACGTCTATCGCTTTCCGTGCTGTCTTTATGCGGTAAAACACTCCACAAGACACATTAAGAGCAAAGTTCTGCGTCTTTAGTATTAAAAAGTCGTCTATATCTTATAGCGTCGCAAATACTATATTTACATCTAGGAAGTTGTTACTTGCTGCATGAGGCAATTAGGGTGTTAATATGTACAGTTTACAACTCCCGCGAAGCAGTTTTAGCATTTACTCGACGTCTTGCAATTATACCAGGGGCTATGTAGTAGCAAATGGAAAAACCAATTCAGAGGACCCTCAGGCTAATGTTTATCGCTTTCCGTGCTGTCTTTATGCGGCAAAACACTCCACAAGTAACATTAGGAGCAAAGTTTAGTATCTTTAGTGTTAAAACGTCGTCCAGGGTTCTTATAGCGCCGCAAATATTATATTTATAACTAGCAAACTGTTACTTGCTGCATGAGGCACTTGGGGGTGTTATTATGCACACTTTACAACTCCCGCGAAAGTTTTAGAAATTCTCCGACGTCTTGTAATTATGGCAGACGACTGTATAGCGGCAAATGGAAAATCCAGTCCAGAAGTTTCTTAGGCAAACGTCTATCGCTTTCCGTGCTGTCTTTATGCGGTAAAACACTCCACAAGACACATTAGGAGCAAAGTTTTGCGTCTTTAGTATTAAAAAGTCGTCTAGATCTTATTATAGCGTCGCAAATACTATATTTACATCTAGGAAATTGTTACTTGCTGCATGAGGCAATTAGGGTGTTAATATGTAGAGTTTACAACTCCCGCGAAGCAGTTTTAGCATTTACTCGACGTCTTGCAATTATACCAGGGGCTATGTAGTAGCAAATGGAAAAACCAATTCAGAGGACCCTCAGGCTAATGTTTATCGCTTTCCGTGCTGTCTTTATGCGGTAAAACACTCCACAAGTAACATTAGGAGCAAAGTTTAGTATCTCTAGTGTTAAAACGTCGTCCAGAGGTTCTTACAGCGCCCCAAATATTATATTTACAACTAGCAAATTGTTACTTGCTGCATGAGGCACTTGGGGGTGTTATTATGCACACTTTACAACTCCCGCGAAAGAGTTTTAGCAATTCTCCGAAGTCTTGTAGTTATGGCAGACGACTATATAGCGGCAAATGGAAAATCCAGTCCAGAAGTTTCTTAGGCAAACGTCTATCGCTTTCCGTGCTGTCTTTATGCGGTAAAACACTCCACAAGACACATTAAGAGCAAAGTTTTGCGTCTTTAGTATTAAAAAGTCGTCTAGATCTTATTATAGCGTCGCAAATACTATATTTACATCTAGGAAATTGTTACTTGCTGCATGAGACAATTAGGGTGTTAATATGTACAGTTTACAACTCCCGCGAAGCAGTTTAAGCATTTACTCGACGTCTTGCAATTATACCAGGGGCTATGTAGTAGCAAATGAAAAAACCAATTCAGAGGACCCTCAGGCTAATGTTTATCGCTTTCCGTGCTGTCTTGATGCGGTAAAACGCTTCACAAGACACATTAGGAGCAAAGTTTAGTATCTTTAGTGTTAAAACGTCGTCCAGAGGTTCTTACAGCGCCCCAAATATTATATTTACAACTAGCAAATTGTTACTTGCTGCATGAGGCAGTTGGGGGTGTTATTATGCACAGTTTACAACTCCCGCGAAAGAGTTTTAAAATTCTCCGAAGTCTTGTAGTTATGGCAGACGACTATATAGCGGCAAATGGAAAATCCAGTCCAGAAGTTTCTTAGGCAAACGTCTATCGCTTTCCGTGCTGTCTTTATGCGGTAAAACACTCCACAAGACACATTAGGAGCAAAGTTCTGCGTCTTTAGTATTAAAAAGTCGTCTAGATCTTATTATAGCGTCGCAAATATTATATTTACATCT
>CALNHX010011950.1:0-28462 GCA_940337035.1 Agriotes lineatus
ATGCAACTAGTAAATTACCCAGATTGTAAAAAAGACCAGATATCTAATACTCGTTTTCTATAAATTGAGCCATATCCTAAGTATGGAGCAGTGGTTAACTGTATATTACACCTTATTTTGGTCTATAGCTACCTATGGTATAATAGCCTGGGGTGGGGCTTACGAAAACACATTGAAACCGCTCTCAGATTTTCAATAAAGGATTGTCAAAATAATATTTAAGAAACATAGACTATACTCATCAAATCTACTCTTCAAACAAACAAATATTATTACTATAAGGAAATACTTTGTAGAAAAAGCAATTACCTTCAACCATAAACATATACTAGAAGAGTATAAACAATTAGGAAATGGAAGAAGACAGACTAAGGTTACTCCAATGAGATTCAACAAAGAAATTACTAGACGAAGTCATAAATCAGTCAGTAGAAAAGTATTCAATGATCTGAGCATAGAGTTGAAAAACTCCGACTTAGACAAAACCAAATATAAACGTATGTTGAGAAAGTGGATAATTCACTTGGACGAGAGTAGCATAAATGCCTTCTTCCATCTTCTTCTTCTTTATGTGTCCTGCCCTCCTAGGGCGTTGACGATCAATTGCATGACTTGAATTTTGTCTGTAGCTTTCCTGAAGAGGGATGTTGTACTTTGTCCATACCATTGGCGAAGGTTCTTGAGCCACGATGTCCTGCGACGGCCCGGATTACGCTTTCCCTCTATTTTCCCCTGAATTATAATCTGCAGTAATCTGTATTTGTCGTTACGGATGATGTGGCCAAAATACTCTAATTTTCTTCTTTTTATGGTGTTTATAACTTCTCTTGGTTTGTTTATGCGCTGCAAAACTTCTACATTTGTAGTTCTGTCAACCCAAGAAATTTTCATTAGCCTACGATAGGCCCACATCTCAAAAGCCTCCAATTTCTTGCACATGGCCTCTGTTAGCGTCCACGCCTCAACTCCATAGAATAGAATACTGAATACGTAGCACCGTAAGAGTCTAATTCTAAGAGCAATTTTCAGATGTCTGTTAGTAAGAACTCTTTTCATATTAGCAAATGCTTGCCTAGCTTGTTCGATGCGACTTCTAATTTCTGATGTCATGTCCCATTTATCGTTTAGATGACAACCAAGATATTTATAAGAATTGACACGTTCAACAATTTCGTTTCCAACTATCAGGTCTAACTGCGCAGGTACAGGATCTTTACTTACTGCAAACCATTTGGTCTTTTTAACATTGAGTTTAAGCCCCATGGACATACTGTGTTCTACAACCCTTGTCACTAGCTCTTGCAGATCTTCTATATTGGTAGCTAGTAGTACCGTGTCGTCAGCATATCTAAGGTTGTTTACCACTACACCGCCAACGACTACTCCAATGTCTTTGTCATCTAAGGCTTCTCTGAATATCTTTTCTGAGTAAAGGTTGAAAAGCAGAGGCGAAAGAACACAGCCCTGTCGAACCCCTCTCTTTATCATTATCTCGTCTGATAACTCGTTGTTCACTCTTACCGTGGCTGTTTGATTGCAGTATAAATTCGCTATGATGCGGATATCTTGTCCATCTAACCCCAGTTCATTGAGTATGTCTATTAACTTGTTATGGTTTACGGTGTCAAAGGCCTTTTCATAATCCAAAAAGCAGGCAAAGACCTCGACATTAACGTCTCGACAGCGTTGTATCAGGACCTGCACACTGAATAGTGCCTCTCTCGTCCCGAATCCACTCCGGAAACCAAACTGAGAATCGCTGATCTTTTCTTCACACTTGCGATAAATGCGATTATGAATGATCTTCAGAAATATCTTTAGTACATGGCTCATTAGACTGATAGTTCTGTAGTCTCTGCAGTGTTTTGCACTTGGTTTTTTGGGTATTGTCACGAAGATCGATTTTAACCATTCTCTCGGTATTACCCCTGTCCTATATATACAGTAGAACTCGCTTTTAACGATCACGGTTACAGCAAATTCACGTTTATAACGAATAATTTTGAAGGTATATTTGAATTACATTTGATTTAATGCATGTATTTCATGTTTATTACGAATTCGTTTCACGGGAATAACAACGAACCAAAATTTAAGAATACATTCTCAGAACTGATCCTTTTCATCTCCTAATAAAATGTAACTGAAAGATATTAGGTATTTTGTTGTGGCAACATTATAATAAGGAAGGTTTTCTAGGAAAATAGTGGTCAGTTAAATTTCGTAGGCCACTTTCTCTAGCTCTCTCTAGCACTCTGTACAATAGCGCGAGATAGTGGGCATTGTAAGCAACTTCGTTTTTCTTAGAATCCAGCAGCTACCTGCAGGATCCAGTTCTTCGAAAAGCGTTAATGGGTTTCGCCCGATGTTATGGCTCAGTTCTGTTATCGCATTCTGCAAAACGAAAGTGTTGCGTTTTAGCCACGTCTTAGCTATTGCATTTAACAAAACCCTTTACAGGATTAAAAGTACAATAGCTATAAGACGTTGGCCTATAACGCAACAAAAAGAGTTACAAAAATCTTCAAGTGGATGTATCTTGGTCGTTCCTTTACTGACATTCCGTATTTACCTACGCATTTTCTAGTTGTGGAAAAATGTCGGGAGTCAAACGGAAAATTTTATCGGTTTCCGAAAAAGTATAAATTATACGGAAGTTGGAAATTTGCTCAAATTATGACCTTATTGGGTGTTTGAGCACTAATCAGGATCGAAGGTACAATGTTTGTAGCCTTCTCAGTTTTTCGCTATCTGGAAAACCGCTGATCGCCAGCTCGCCTTGGAATTTGTGGACTGTATGATTGTAGGTTTCACTGAATTATACACACGTTGAAAAGCGAAGGTAGTAATTTATTGCCATAAATTAACACGAACAGTTTAACATTTACAAAGAATTAGCTTTCGGAGTGCGGACCGGTTTGCATGCTGCCACTTTGACAGATGAAACGTAAGTGTTTTTGGAATCGGATGCCGGCGAGGCAGTCTACTGCGCACAGTACGAATTCAGAATGTAAGAGAGGCGGCAAAAGTTTATAAAGTCCTTAACATACCGCCCGCCTTGGAAAGGGTAACCTTTCAAATAAAACAGTACAGAGTTGACATGTAAAAGCTAGAGTAAAACATGTAACATGAACACACATATATACAAAGCATAATAGTACATGGATCTTAATCTAGTACAAGAAAACCCGAACAATGGGGAGCCAAAAGGCTTTACGAAAACTGCGCCGAACGCTAACGCACTAGTTCACAACACTAGGTAGCGGGCACAATTTGGCGAAGGATCGTTTCACGATTCCTGACACAGTGTTCACTGACGCCACACGCGTAACGCCGTCAAGGCGAGGGTGCAGCTCGGTGACCCGGCCCAACCTCCACTCCAGAGGGGGCAGATTGTCATCCTTGATGAGGACCATGGAACCAGGCTGGAGGTCCGAAAGATGCGTGCGCCATTTGGTGCGCTGTTGGAGTTCCGAGATGTACTCTTTACTCCATCTCTTCCACACATTCTGGTGAAGTTGTTGTATTCTCTGGTATTTAGACAGCCGAGACTCGGCTATCTCAGTAACGTTGGGATCAGGCAGTGACACCAACGGACGACCAATCAGGAAATGAGCAGGAGTCAAAGGCTGAAGGTCGTTTGGATCAGAGGACAAAGGGGACAGGGGTCGGGAGTTTAAGGTCGCTTCCACCTGTGCTAACAAAGTGCTAAATTCATCATAATTTAGACTAGCGTTACCTATAACGCGACGTATGTGATGTTTGGAGGACTTAATTCCGGCCTCCCACAATCCGCCAAAGTGGGGACTGTGCGCGGGTATAAAATGCCAAGCTACTCCGTCGTTCGCGACTGATTCGGAAATAGAAGGGTTTTGTTCCGCGAGAAAATTGCCTAATTCGATTAACTCGGAATTAGCGCCTACAAAGTTAGTGCCGTTGTCTGAGTAGACTTGGAGCGGTTTGCCTCGTCGAGCCACAAACCGGCGAAAAGCCATTAAGAAAGTTTCAGTAGAAATGTCAGCGACCAATTCAAGGTGCACTGCTTTTGTGACAAAACAATAAGCTGTAACTCGTTGTAAGCGAGCCAAACTTGAATACTGATTGAACGTAAATGGTTCAACAGAGATTACAGAAAAACTCTGAACTTCTTTTTTGAATTCTGGAAGCTCAGCACGAACATGTTTGGAAGTAGGCCAAGATGCCTCGCCTTCGCTTAGCCAGGTGGGACCATGCCACCAAAGGCTTAACAGACCCAGCGGGTCAAATATCTGCGATCTTTCAGACAAGATGCTACGCTTGGTAGCCTCACCACTTGTAGAATTTGAAATATGGGATATTTCAGACAAGCTACTACGATTGGTAGCCTTACCACTTGTAGAATCTGAAATATTGAACATGGAAGTAGGCCAAGATGCCTCACTTTCGCTTAGCCAGGTGGGACCGTGCCACCAAAGGCTTGACAGACCCAGCGGGTCAACTATCTGGGAAATTTCAGACAAGCTGCTACGATTGGTAGCCTTACTACTTGTAGAATCTGAAATCTGGGATATTTCAGGCAAGATGCTACGCGTGGTAGCCTTACTACTTGCAGAATCTGAAATATTCTCTACTGATAAGAATCTTTTCTGAGCGATTTGCAATGAATCACCCAATACCTCTACAGGTTCCTTGAGAGGGATAGAGACAACGAATCGACAATTCGCTTCTCGTTGCGTATTTTGCACGAAATGTGCCTCACAGGCGTTCTCTTCATTTGTGCGGACCTTTTCCTCTGGGTAATGTTCGAGTTGCCAAAACCTAGCAATGGGATCAGAAGCATCCTCGATCGTGCTAAGATTGCACTGTACAGGGTACGCAGAAGGGGGGCCTGTAGGGCCAGAAACAATCCAACCAAAACGAGTCTTTTGGAGGATGGGAAGATTTGGGCCTAGACCAATTTGTCCAATACAAAGGAGCTGCCAGAAAATGGGCGAACCAATCAGAATGTCGATGGTGCCCGGTTGGTCGTAGGACAGATCTGATAACTTGATGTTATCAGGAACCTTGAAGCTGTTTCGCTGGACGCGAAAACTTGGGGTAACACCCGTAATCTCATCGAGAACAAGACAGGATAGGCCAATGCCGTATGAAGTGTGAGGGGCTTGCAGCTTGATATCACACCTAGCCTTGATTTGAGAAGTGGCTTTACTTAAGCCAGAAACAGTAACGTTGACTTCGCGAATTGGAAGCTTCAACCTTTTACACAAATCTGAACGTATAAAGTTCGATTGGGAACCGGAATCCAACAGGATTCGCACAACGTGAGGCGTACCATCATCAGCGATGAGTTTAGCGGTAGCCGTAGGTAAGAGTACCTGAAAAGCATTCGAACAGAATGCCGAAATCGATTGGTTTAGTTCAACAGGGGTTTCTGCCGACATCGCAGATCCTGGTTGACTAGAAGAAGCGTCCTGAGGCTTATCCTCATGAAGAAGTGTGTTGTGCCTTGATTTGCACTTTCTACACGTATATTTGGAGCTACACAGGCTCGCAAGGTGACCCTGAGTTAGGCAATTAAAGCATACGCGGAGCTCTTTTGCCTTTGACTTTCTGTCAAGAACAGACAGCTTGACAAACTTATCGCATTTGTACAAGGAATGAGATCCTTTACAAAGTGGACACGAAGGGGTACCCGACACAAATGATTTAGAATGTACCTTGGAAGACCTTTCGGGTACAAGCTTGCTATCTTTTACCTCTAGAGTTTCTAGAAGATTTGCTGTATTTTGTAAGAATTCCTTGAACTCATCGAGATTAGGCAGGTCAGAACTTGACCGGTTTCTAAGGACCTCCCATTCACGAAATGTAGTGGGGTCCAGTTTTTTAGAAACTACATAAATTATAACAAAATCAAGAAGCTCGCTTTCGGTAGCTAATGATTTGATTGCTGCAAAATGTTTGAATAACATATCGCTAATCGTACGTAATTTAGTTGCAGATTCCTTACTGCAAGATTCAAGCTCGAAAATAGCCTTGAGGTGGTTATGAACCAGAATTTTTGGATTATTGTATCGATTGCACAATGCCTCCCAAGCTAGAGTATAATTACCCGCATTAAACTCTAAACTTTTTATAATTTGGCTTGCATCACCCTGTAAACTAGCCTTTAGGTAATGCAGCTTCTGAATATTAGTCAGCGTTTGATTCTCATGAATTAGGCTACTAAATATCTCACGAAATTCTAACCATTCTGAAACACTTCCTGAATATTTAGGGATTGAAATGGTAGGAAGCCTAAACGATGGCGTATTACACTGCGAGCTGCAGTTTGAATGCCCTGATCTTAAGCTACCATTAGGAGATCCAGAACGATCTGGTGCAACATCAGACTGTTTGTTGTATTCATTAATCAAACATTCAGCTTGTGAGATTGCAAAAAAATAAGAGTCCTCAAATTCGACTCGCTGTTGCATTTCCCGTTCTGCATCCTCACTGGCTTCTAAAATTTGTTCATGAACTGCATAATATTCTGATAACACGGCGGCTATAGCATCCAATCTTTTCTGCAATTGAACAATCTGAGCGCTAGATAAAAATTGATCTTCATCGTGAACTATTTGCAAAGATTGCACGTAATTTGCGAAACTCGTAAGCTTGCCTTTGATAGAGCCACGTGCCCTAACAAGCGAATTCATAATTGTTGAAATGAAAACAACTTAAGGATGAAAACTGTTCGTACGCCACTGGCGTGAATTTTGTACGCTTCTGGTACGCGGACCCAACGGGTCAACTATCTGTGATATTTCAGGCAAGATGCTACGCGTGGTAGCCTTACTACTTGCAGATCTGAAATATTCTTTAATGATAAAACCTTTCGCACGCCTCTGGCGCGAATTTGGTACGCCTCCGGTACTCGGAATGAATCACGACGCGGATGGCCGTGTACTACGCAAGACCAAATTGCGCCACGTACGCGAGACTGTTTTAACAACGCAAACGGCTCTGCAATTTGAAAATGCAGGGGTTATCGCTAACAAACGTAATAGCTTGGCATTTCACGCAATTAAAAATGTTTATATGACTCATAAACCATTTGTTTACGCAATAATACGCAGCTGAAATTATGCACATGTATAACACAGATGATAGAAAACCAAATATTCATGCATAGGAAATCACAAGAATAGGAAATTAGGATTACATTGATATTGGTGTATGTGCCGCCTTGCCGGTTTTCCTCGTTGCTGTGGTTCGTACTACCGTCTCGTCTGCAGCTGGAATGCCCACGTGCACGAACTTGGCGCCAAACTCGGCGTTTGGCTATCTCGCTGTCTTCCTTCCTCTCGTTATGGGCACCGCATGTGCCCTCTTCGTTCCAAGCGTTGCGGCGAATATGGAACGCTGCTTCCTTGCGGTCGATTACATGCAATGCAAAACACAACTGAATATGCTTTTGTACTTGCCAATGACCAATGTTGTCGAATGCTGTCGCTGTTGATTGGACTCGCAATGACCTAATGTGGTTTAATCCTGGCTCTGTAGGACCAATGTTGTGGAGCCTTCTCAGTTTTCCGTTATTTGGAAAATTCCTGATTGCCAGCTCGCCTTGGAATTTAATGGACTGTATGAATTGTAGGTTTCACTGAATTATACACACGTTGAAAGCAGGAAATATGTTACTTTATTAGCAATAAACAACACATTGAACACGAATATTTGAACATTTACAAGAATTAGCTTTCGGAGTGCGGACCGGTTCGCATGCTGCCACGTTGACAGATGGAACGTAAGTGTTTTTGGAAGCGGAAGCACCCCCGGCAGTCTACTGCGCACAGTATGAATTCAGAATGCAAGAGAGGCGCAAAAGTTTATAAAGTCCTTAACAGCTCTATTTTGCACTTTCCCTCCTGAAATCATAGCTACAATGGCCGATACTCTATTTTTGTTTTCAAGAATGCCTGCAATAGGAAAATTAGCAAATGCCTTTAGAATATCCAGCTTTCGCCTCCTATAACCTCGAAACAGATAGTTCCACAGGAAAAATGTATAGAACATTTTTTCTAGATAATTTAGTCTCCTTCAATTTTGATAACGATATATTTAACTCGAAAGTTGTTATCAACGGAGATATTCACAAATAAAATGTTTGCTATTTTTTTTCAAGATGGTGGCCAAATCCTGGCTTTCTAGGGGGTGCAATTTTAAGAGACATTTATTAACACGGAATCAAGCAAATTAAAATTAATTCCAGCTTGTCCGGAATTGCTCCCGCTAACAGCCATTTTAAAAGACTTATCGACTGGCCTACTATTTCATAACCGAAGGAAAAGTTATCAAGATTAATTAACATCTTTATTTGAAAGAAATTTATCAGTTCTGCCATTAAAGAGTCTCTTTCTGATCTGTGCTTCAGTTTCATCTAGTGGTGGTTTACCGAAATACGTAACCAATCCCATCTCGAAAGGTGACGTACACCCGTATGGAGTGTCATACCGAATATCATTAGAATCGATCCGGGTTTCTATTGCTATAGAAAAAAATTATTTTGACAAGAAACTTTGAAGCAGAACAACAACTTAAAGAAACGCATTTAGAAAGTTGCGTTAAGTTCAAGAGTCTTATTTTGGGTCCAACAATCTGTGGTTAAGCCGTAATAACATAATTTTGGAGATATATAACCAGTGTATGTTTTGCAACTGTTACGAATCAAATGTTGAGAGATATAAATATTAGTTGCCCTATAGGCAAGTGAAAGGTTTTAGTACCCAGCGAGTGTTATTACATTTCTTTGTTGCTGAAGGACTTTGTTTTTAACTTTTTGTACCTTCTTAAGTTACGGTTACGTACTAGCAATTCTCATAATATTTTTATGCTTATTTTATAAATCTAACTTTGAATTTAGTATAAAAAAATTAAAATTCTATATTAAAATTATTTAATACTTGTTTTTTGTATTCCGTAATGGGGGAATTTTTTTCAGATAAACTGATAACAATGAAAATGTGAATTATTTATTATATTTTTCTATATTATCGATTTTTATAAGTTCATAAGTATTTTAGTAAACTTAATTTAATATATATATATTTGTTGGTTATTTGTTCTTGTCAATATCAAAGATTGTATTGGTTTCTCTAATTACGGAGCCCGTTTAAAAGAAGCTAGCCGTAAATAATACATTTGAACTGATAAAGGTTTAAAATTCTCAGAAATATGTTTTCAATATCACTACTTGCTTCTGGTTTCAGTCTAACTACATTTACTTATTAATGTTGTTACAGTGCATAATTCAGACAGATAACAAACATAGGAGGAACTATGAAACCGTATACAGCAGGCTCACGTTTTAGCATAGCGCAGTTTAGCTTAAAAGCATATTTTGATAATACCCGCAGCTACTCATATTGCATGTCTTTCGTTAGAATAATAAGCCAGTTTAACTGGTACTCAGAGAAAATAATTTTGATAATGTTTCCATTAAAAACTCCACTGACCCAGATAAAATTCTTATTAAGCTTCTGAGATTTTCTAAACGTGCACTTCCCTCCAGCGGGTAAGCAAATTCAGTAAAAAACCATTAATAATGAGCTGGTATAAAGGGAGTTTACATCCGTTACAAAATTTCGTTTATACCGACTAGTTTGATGCAAAAGCTTGATTATAAGGCGAGAATGACCTATAAAGTCGAGACGAGAACGATACATCCAAATTCTTTTATCTATAAGCTTTTGTTTATTGTACTTTTTAAATGATCACTGCTATTTACATATGTGATATAGAGTGTCATATGTGAAATTTAAATTGACGTGTTAGATATGTCAGTAGCTGTAAGGTTTTTTACTAGAAATCTCTGAACCAAATCTTATCTACGTTAGATTTGAAAATTATGTTGACAAGAAACTGTTCGACCTTTATTGTGCGTTAAAAAGTAATATTTGCCAAAGAGATTTGAAAAACAGAGCAATATCCTTATTTCATACCCGTAG
The DNA here is from genome assembly GCA_940337035.1 of Agriotes lineatus. Lineage (NCBI taxonomy): Eukaryota > Metazoa > Arthropoda > Insecta > Coleoptera > Elateridae > Agriotes > Agriotes lineatus. The sequence continues at coordinate 9,966 of CALNHX010011950.1, forward strand.
TTGTCGAGGCTAAACATTTTTTTTTAATAGTTATTAACGTCATTACTCCGTTATTTGCCTATCGGCCCTGTGTCGTTCAAAATTGTTCGTAATACAAATGTATACTTTTCAAGAATAATTTATTAAACAATTTAAATATCACGTGATCCTTGCGTCCGGCGGCCGTTATGCTTCTTAACGGTCAGGACTGTTATGAATGGCTTTCATGTGTTTGTTTAGTTCAGTTAAAATAAAATAACGGCATACTAGTATAACGAAAAAGTTTGAAACGCTCTGGTTCAGTGGCTGTAGTGATATACATAAAAGCCAGTGAAGCAGGCTCCGTGGGTCGTGTTACATCGTCACCGATAGGATATATTTCATCCCCGATCGGGTTACTCCGTCCACGATCGTGCTTACTTTCTTTAACTCTATGTAACGGCAATGGCATAAACTTTACCGTTACTGGATGCTTTGCCACCTTTCAGCGCCATCCAGTGACATGGCAGAAACTTTACTGCTACAGGATGCTGTCTGTAACTTCTTTGGTCTTCATGTTTTTAATAAGTGATTTAATGTCACCAAATCATTGTATAACGACTATTTACTCACTTCAATTCAAGAATTTAGCCAAATAGTTAAGAAAAAGAGACTGAACAATTTTTTTTAGGCTGGGTGGTGCAGAGAGAGGTTGGGAAAGGGCCCAAAGGTAGGTGCCACACCCAGCCTAGAAGAAATGCTTAAATGGTAGACGAAGAAAAACTGGTGGTGGTCAAAAACTCTTTGAAGTTAAAACGGTTGAGTATTAGGGTGGAGTGACATGTTTTTTCTCAAAATTTAAAACGGCTGTGCTCAAGAAAGTTGTATGCAGTTCAAACATAAGTTTTCATCCTCCACCGCCACAAAGACATTATTCATATTTTGTCACATGTTGGGACATTGAGGTAGAGGGGCGCAAGTCCTAACTTGCTGCAATTCTCATTTTGTACGTCTCAGTATTTATCAGAAATTCTAGTAGTGCGGACCGATTTATCTTATTATGACAAAAATGAGAAGTGTAACGGCATGTCTGATTTTTGGAGCACTTATTCAAAGCAAGGCAAAATGTGGCAAATTAGAGATCACAATTAGAAGCCTTCTTGAACAACAGTCAAATACTATTTGACATAGCAACCTGCAAATGTGCCAACACTGATCTGTATTCTTGTTTAAAACTATTCAAGGTGAGGTAGACTACTTGTTTTATCGCATCTTTCAATATATCTTTGGCAATCTGTTATATCTTAGGGTGCTTCTAAAAGAACGCTAATTTCTTAAAGATTAAAGAACGTGCCGCAGAATGATTGGTTCAGTCGATGTTAAAGAGCTGCAGGGACAAAATAAGAGGGAAAGAAAAATTTCTCGCCAATAGTCACATCGTATATTGTAGAAGTAGGAAGTCCCGAATCTTCTTTGGCCACTGAAGAAGATACACTATTAGAAGAAACCAAGTGTTATCATGCTTCTACCGTCAAAGCCGTTTTGCTCGAGGTTCGTTATCTGAGTGACATTTCTGAATTGACATATACCTTTTATAGATACTTTGTATCAAACATAGCAGGAGCAGCTATAGTCTGAGCTATATTAGAGGAATATGGAGTTATTAGTAAGAACGATCCAGAAAATGTAATCGACAGACATAAAATAGGAGCAAGAGAAAGAGGACGACTTGAGCTTCAGAGAGATTCAATGCAAGTTGCGGTAAGAGGTCTATATTTCGATGGTCGTAAGGACAAGACGTTAATCATGGAGGAAAATAGAAGAAGAACTGTAGTGGAAGAACATATCCCTATGCTAGAGAAGCGTAGTTCCAAATATTTAAGCTGCTTTGCTCCCACGACTGGATCTGCCACAAATTCTATAAATACAATTGTAGAGTTTCTAGATTGGTTGCAAAGGCAGGTACAATACAGGATATAAAGGAGAAATTAGTGTGCAATATTGAAAGATCTCTACGGTCGTTCATATATCAGCTTCACGCAACTGAGCTGGCTTTGAGACTTGTTCCAACACCTTGATGAAAATACAAGAGGACCACGTGCTGTCTTCTCTGGAACAGTTGGAAAACTTTAACAAAATAATGGATAACATTCAGTAGTGCAGTTTTCGAGATTGAATACTCCAATTCCTGAATTCAACGGATCAGAAATATTTACATGATATTTGCCAAGCCGCAAAAGTTGAACCCTGAAAAATTAGTTCATTCTCGTTGGTTAAGAACCGCTACATGCATTCTTCGCTTATACGTAGCTAGAAAAAATGCACCTGAAAACCTTGAAATACTCATAAATTTTGTGATAAATGTATGCTCTGATGTGGCTTCGCATCGAAACACAGTCGTAGTGTATTTATGCAGCATAACATCTCTATAAGGGCCGGTTGCACAAAGCAATGTTAAGTGTGGTGTTAGCTAACGCGACGTCAAAGTGAACAAAAACGAATCAAATCTCAAATGCTTATGGTAACTAATACATTAGTAAACAAAATTTGATGCGATTTTGTTCACTTTGACGCGACGTTAGCTAACACCAGACTTAACTTTGCTTTCTGCAACCGGCCCTAAGACTTTCAGACTACATATCACAAGAATTAAACGATATAGTGCATGAAACTAAACAAAGAAATAGATACTTTGGATATCAAGAAAATATTATTTTGGGAATGTTATTTCATGAACTAAAATATATAAGACTACCATGCCTAAGGATATTAGGAAGTAGATAACCAGGTTATTCGAATGACCGAAATTCCATAATTTCAAATTTTATCTTCGAAATGAAAGATTACTATGGACAGTTGACTACTAAGATACTCCATGGCCTGAACCACCAGTAATGCCGAGTTCCACTGAAGATCAGTTAAAAGAGGTGGTTAAGAATCCAATTTTACCATTTTTTCGCGTGTATGACATATACATTTGTTTGCAACAATCGAAAGTAGATATTCTAAATAGTTTTAGTAATTTTTGCACTTAAATATGCGCACAAACAATTTATAATTATTTCTCGTAATAGAAGAGCGTAACCTAGTAATACGACCCACTCTCTTCTGGGAATCAGCGAAATCACCTGGTTATTAAAAACCTACCGTTTAATATTAAATAAGTAGTCGTTTGGTGTCTTTGTTAAAGATCACTTCAAATGTTACTATATTAGTCTTGCAGTGCAACAACAGATATAAACGGACATGATAAAAAATATTAATGTAGTGCAATTATCATTGGAATGAAGCTCCACGTAATTTTTTTAAAGGGATGTAATAAAAATATTGCAATGGTGTGTGTTTTGAGATTAATTTATAATAACATCCAGTTATGTTTGCGTGTAATTAGTAGTTGCATTAAAATCTTCACTATAAAAAGTATAAACCCTACGTTCTAATGCGCATGGTATTCATGAAATTGCTAGGCAAAGAAGTGATAGAACATTCAGTTATTTAAAATTAAACACTTTTCAGAGATTAAGGTAACTATAGGAAATTTCTGTATAATAACACGATCCTGCAAATAACGCTAATATTTTATAAGTTTAGGTTTGATTATATTTGGATCTACAAAATATAATCAAGAGTTTTATTTACTAAACAACCGAGAGAACAGCAGAATCGAAATTATTGCGCGTTCATTTTGACTTTTACTTTTTCTTCTAAAGGTGTTAATAAGCGTCGAAATACTCTCTCACTTTTCATTCATTATTGTTTTGTACATTCCATTTTTGTACCTGTTTACCCATCTACCCATTTTAATAGTTTTTAACGTTGTTTAAATATTCACTGTAATGCTTTTTTAAGTTTATGACACAGAGTAGGTTAAAAATAAAAAAGTACCGTATAAAATTCGCGTAAATGTGGAACAATTCACAGGCGCCTAAATATTTTAATAGCTTTGTGTCACGATAATCCACTCTCAGGCGACTTTGTGTACTGCCCGACATCTCGCTTAATGAGCAAATTTGGTCATTGTATGGCGTAATGTGTGAAATGGTTAATCTAATTCGCAATATATACAATCGGACAAGTGATTCAAATTGTATAATAGTGGCTTGTCGGTAATTCGTGTGCTCTGTTGTCTGGGGAATCCTCTTAATTTAGTCAACATTGTTAAGCTCATACAAGCTTAAATTAGGCATTGTCTGCACATATTTACAATTTATTCTGTGAAAATACTTTGTTGCACCCATATAATGTGTTGCGTATCATGATAAAGCTTTAATTATACCAAAAGGTTTCCTGCCGTGGGTCACTAACCCGCAATGCCGTGCCTTATTTTAATCTCGTGAATTACATGAAATTGCATTTATCCCAATTTATGCACTAATTGCCCGAATTTCCAGCAGACATCCTGCCACTTTTTTACCGGTTTTGGTCTCCTTCGAGTTCAAGGAATAAAGTTTATCGTGCGTGTCTCAAAGAATTTAATGACTTCATTCAGTTTTAAGATAATTGTAATAAAATATTTCCTTTAACCCTAAAAATAGCAAACCCTAATATAAACTCTGAAGATGCAAAATAAAGTGGAAAAACATTCCCATAAAAAACACCTGATAATAATAATGACTATTATTTGTTGACGATCAAGTTGTTATAACTGCTACCGAGTACGACATACAGCGAGCTGTATTTAAATCGAATGAATTCTCAACTGAATACATAGTGTAAACATCTTCTGATAAAACAAAAGGATTGACATTTGGAGGAAAGGAGAACTTTCTAGCAGATATGTAATAAACGAATCGAACAAGTATACAATTTCTAAGTTTTTGGTTACGAAATAGTATAGGTCTCTAATACGGATAAATAGGAATTGATGCGTGAGGCAATCAAACAAGCATTAAAGACAAGCAAAGAAACATTTCTGCCAGTGTATAAAGTAGTGGCGTTACCGACCTTAATGTACGGCTGTGAGAACTGGACTCTAACCAAGCGACAGCTAGAAGCTACAGAATTGAAATTTATAAAGGCAATGGCAAGATAATTTACAAAAGAAGAGAAGGTATACGATGAGAATTAAGTATATTTAAATCAACTTAAAAAAATATTGAATAGAGAAATAAAGAATGCAAGAAACAAGAAATATTAGTATTAACTGAAACGTACAAGATCTGTGTGAAGACCCGAGAAATGATGGAACGATCAACTCATCAACCTCCATCAACTCCCATCAAGGAGGAACAAGCCAAGAAACTTAAACTTCGATGTTGATATTTAAAATTTATAAAAACATTTTCCACATTTTGGCATGATGGCAGATATGTATGTATTCCAATATTCAATTTATAGAAGAACGTATTCAATAACTTATCAATTTCAGCAAGCAGTAGTTGAGCTGCAAGTTTGTGCTTTATCATCTTACGTTTTTTTCTTGTATTGACCACGGGCATTTTCTGATAAGACAAAGTGATAAGCAGTCGAAGAAACCCTTGGTTTATAAAGTACCACAGTGGCGGCCATATTGTTTCAGAAATGGAATTCAACGAAATATCATTAAGTTCGACTTTTTAATTTTTTTTACTTTATATTTACAGAAACACAGCAGCAAACCACTTTTTTTAGGTAGACCTTTAATGATTTACTTAGTATTTAATAACGCAAACACAACTTCTAGCAATGCAACTCAAATACTAAACATGTCAAAATGGCACTACTTACATACTGACAGAAATAATTCACTGCACGATACTTTTTCTGAAACAATATGGATATCACGGTACCTTGCAAACCATAGGTTTCTTGGACTGCTTTAACAAAGTGTAAATACATATAGATTTCCATTTAATTCCATTAAAAATGGGACGCCCTATACACAGGGCCATAACTAGGTATAAGTCGGTATAAGCGGCAAGGGGCGCCAAAATGGCACTGGAAAAAAATCTTTCGTACTAATGAAAAAAAAAGTGGGCGTTTTTACAAACAAATTAATTAGTAATATTAACGATTTTAGGCTAAATAATGCTAAGTACCGGGTGGCCATAAATATCTGATATCACATTACCTTTGGAATCAACACCGCTTTATTGAAGTGATGAATCCAACTAAACTAAATGTCATTAATGTCATCATAACTAAAATTCCTATCTGTCAAAAATTATTACAGATTGCAATAAGTATTGAAGTTAGAACAGGGGATTTTTATAATCGAGTCATAGGCTATACTGCAGAATCTGGGGCGCATTCCCCTCCTCTTATTTGCATTTTATTACATTTCATACCAATACTTATTATAATTGAAATATCTATAATGCTAACCAACAGTTATAAGTAGCTAATTTCATGGCTACCGGGATCTCAGATGTTTATGGCCACCCGGTATAATAATGCGAATTGCGCCCAATCTGGGTGATACATTACATTGCTTTGTGCAATTTCCAAAGGGGATGTTATATGACTACCAGTTTCTAATGGCGTTTGTTTTATGACTCACACCCATATCAATCACAGCATTAAAATTACTAGCTTTTTAGCCCACCGTATAAGCGGTCTTATTCTAATTATAATAATAATTTGCATTTTTAAAACTGAATGTAATACAGCAGTGGCGAGAAGCTAACTTAAATTTTAAACAAATGTTGGAGCGAGCCCAATGATTGCACATATTACATATACATTCACTGCTTTGGGTTCATCGCTGGTACAGTGATCCATTGGAACAATTAGCAGAACACCACAGACCGATTTCGAGAGCTTACCTGTTCCACTACAATCACTTGCCCGCTAGAATTCGTCCAATTTAAGACACTTTTGCTACCCTATACGGTAGCAGCTTTTTATTAAAAAAATATTACCGAAATCGGCCTGATGCAAGGCTCATACTAACGGGTGTTCATAAACAGTCGTCATCCCAGTAGGTTTTGACTTCAGAAACGTATGTCTATTAAAATTGAGAAAAAATGCGCTATGACAGTACTCAATGACGTTTCATTGTGTTGCACGAATTAATCAAAGACATAACATTTTGTTTTTTAAGGCAACTGGGATGACGACTGTTTATGAACACCCGTTAGAAGTTGACAGAAAAAGCTTCACGTTTTAAATATATTAATTACTACAAGACGGTGTGACAGTGTGGCTGTGAGTATAGTAACTTATTCTATGTTCATATGTTACTACGCATAATAATATGTAATTATTTGTTTACATTGTATTATTTTAACATATTGACATGCCTTTATTGGCTTTTGCGTGGTCTTATTATAATTAAAATAATTTCTGAATTTTTAAAATTGTACATAAAAAAGTTGTAATAGAAAATGTTTTCAACGTCTTTAATACAGAAAGCGCGCTGCAAAAAAAAACAACTTTTGCTAGATCGAATTATTGTTGAAGAGTCTTTAAAATTATCTACAAAATAGGTAATCTTAATGCTGCTAAGAATACCGAAACACTAGGTAATGATTACATAGGGACCTCGTTAGGCGAGCGGCGATTGCCGCTGCAGCCGAGGTCACAGTGAAAATCGTGATTGTTCGGGCCGGAGCGGTTGAGAGTTCAACTCCCGGCACGGGCGGTCTAGATTTTCACTTAATTAAGACTTAGGTTTAGTGACGCCCGCGCCCCCTGAAGTATGCGCGAGCGGTTCCGGGGGGCAACGGTAGTCGGTAGGAGAAAATTAAAAAAAGGTAATGATTACATGAATTTAAAAATTAAAAAACAATGCAGACAATAGGATTCGAACTCGCGTTCGATGATAAATGCTTATGCTTATCGTTAAATAACGCAGCGGCGTCCCGATTATGGGCGAAATGCCCCCGATTGGTGCCGATGAAAAGGTGACACACAGAAGAAGGTACACCACACGGTTATATGTATACAGGGTGTTTCAAAACAAATTCGAAAAACTTAAGGGGCTGATTCCTTGTTCCTATATAAACATTGGGTCAAAAGTCAACCATTAGGGAGATATCGCACTGCAAATATGGCGGAAAAATAATGTTTTTATTTGTTATCTTAAAAACGAAAAGAGGTAGAACAATAAAATTTTATGGAATTATTACTATTATAAAAACACACTTTTTGCATATTTCTCACCTTTTTTAAAAAGAGTAGAGGGGATTGAATTAGACTACCGCTATCATTCTTCTTAACTAAATTTAAGAAAAACTTACGCAATGACATGGAAAAATATCAATTGATAGCGTGGTTTATTTATAAACTTTTTTATCTCTTGCAATTTTTTCATAAAACTTATTGTTTCCAAATAAAAAAATAAAACGTAAAGCATTGCATGTCGAGAAAAAGAAATTTATTTTAGAAAAATAATCTAGTTGGCTGTTATCACTTTTTAAGATGTTTCTTATTGTTTTATTTGACATTGCTCACTTAGTTTGAATACAAAATACGACTAATTTAATCAAAAAATGTTTATCTGATCATTTAATTATTCAGCCATATTTGCAGTGCGATATCTCCCTAATGGTTGACTTTTGACCCAATGTTTATATAATAAACCATCCTTTATTTTGAACAAGGAATCAGCCCCTTAAGTTTTTCGCATTTGTTTTGAAACACCCTGTATAAGGATTTATAAAATGTTCTACTGAATTGTGATTTATAATCTTGTTTTCTGTTCTTATTTTATTTGTGTTACATTTTGTTATTTTAACATTTAGTTGTTTTAAAACTTTTGATTAAAAATGTTTGATTTATTTTTGAATATCTACCTGTTCGTTTTCAATTGGTTACTTCATATATCCGGAGATAAATGTCGAAGTCATACAGTAACATTAGCATTTTCTGCCACATATATCGTTAGTGTACTGAGGGGCGCAAAAATGTTGGCTTGCCTACAATAAAAGTTTGCCTAGTTACGGCCCTGCCTATACATGCTGCTAAATTTCTAATACAAAATTGCACTGGCATAATTATTTCAGTATTGAAACGAATAATATTTGAATCGACTATGCAGGGTATTTCATACTTTTAACTGATTTAGTAATGACTGCATGGGAACATTCTCTATTGTCATGGCTCGAAATACGAAACGAGATAGGAATTCTAAATACACTGTATCCAACACCTCCTAGCTATAAGGCTATTACTAGATCGATTTTAGACTTCTAAAGTGGCCCATACTCACTAGTGAGATAAAAACCATGTCACTCATTAATGTATAGTTGGTAGTAGTGATGGGCATAACCGGACAATTTTCATAACTGAATTATTTGCATTCGAATGATATTAATAACCGAATTATTATTTGAATAATCATTCGAATACATTTTGTCTCTCGATTCGTTTTGCGGTTCAGCGTCATCTGCATCGGCATCGTAACTTGCAGATAGCAGAGGAACTCAGTTAATCATTAATTATAATAATTGTATAAATATTTTTATTTGATTTCTAAGGAGTTTGTGCAATAACTAATTGTGGATATGAATGAAATATATCTGGATACACCTTTATTATTTTCGATTGCTGGCGATTTATAATAATATAATAATAATTAATAATATATTGTTGTATTTGTATGAGTTTTACTCCTACATTCTTCCGATCTATAACCAAAACATAATATGTACATTATGTGTTATGTATTGGAAATTAAGAGGAATTTATTAAGTGTAGAAAGAAAGAAATATGCGGGACTGCTTGCTAAGCGCAATAAAAAACAGTGGTAAAACGTTTATGCTTATCGATCGGCCGGGTTAAAGGCGGCAAAAAATTGATTTATGTTCATATCATATGACGACGGATCGACCTCGAGCCTCAGCTGACAAGGAAGCAAGAGAGAAAACTGTAGATCGAGACGCCCAAATGGTGTTTTCAGCTATAATTTACCAAGGGCAGTGATAATCACCCGCAATAATTTTGACAAATAACAACCCGAAAGTGCTTGCCTAGAAATAACCCGAGGCGAAGCCGAGGGTTATTTCTTAAAGGCAACGCACTTGAGGGATATTATTTGTCAAAATTATAAGGATTTATCACTGGCCGCGGTGAATTCGGAAAGATAAGTTCTTAAATAAATTAGCCATTTTCTGACAAATTAATTTGACACTTCATTATAATAATATTATGTTGGTGGCACTGTATGTCTACGTCAAATTTGAGGTTATCAGGTTAGCTTTTGCGTCAGTTTTGACACAGACTGACGGAAAAGCTAACCTGCTAACCTCGAATTTGACTTAGATTTACAGTGCCACCAACTTGCCATAGGATACTACTGAAATTTAATTAGGTAGTTTCCATAGTGATTGAAAATCACCCTAGGGTCGTTTTCACTTCAAGCGTGATCTGATTTGTCAAACTGACTCACGTGATTAAAAATAATCAAATTGGATTGGTCTGCAATATATGTAAGAACTTATCAATACAATCAGCCTTGCTTATGCTTATGAGTGATGAATGACGTATTATTTACAGAATTTCGATCACTCGCAGGTCGCTGAGATATGGCACGTAGTACGTATCAGGATATTCAGGATGAAGTTGCTTTTCATTCGAATACTTGGAACGAAAACAGAGTTACATAGGTTATTTCAATAACCGGATAACCGGTTATTTTTCATTCGAATAAGCCCATCACTAGTTGGTAGCACTGTCAAGCTATGTCAAATTCGAGATTTGCAGTTTAAGTTTTGCGTCAGTCTGTGTCGAATAACAAACAAAATTTAACCTACTAACCTCGAATTTGACATAGACTGACAATACACTTCAGAACTGCCAAACGTACACCAAACATACGAATGACAGGCGACTCAAATTATAAATTTATTTGATCTCTCGATACTTTCCAATGACGTTTCACGGCTGCCAATACAAAATGTATGTTTTTTATATATTTATTGAGTTGTTGGATAAACGTTTGTATGGGAAGCGTGTGTTATTACAACTAATCCACGAGAGAAAAGTTGAGCCCTGGAGGCCTCCAGGCCAGGCTCTCGTCGATTATTTGTAATATAACAGACTTGCCCCATAAATAACTATTGTCTACTTTGGTGTTTTAATGTGTCCATTAAAGCACTAAAAACAGTGCTTTAATTGGGTCTATTAAGGCGCTATTTTTGCATTGTTCTTTTCATATGAAAAACGTCGAAGCAGCCTCCTTTAGTTCAGATGACTGACAAATTGCCACATTTATGAAATGTCAAAATTAAAAGTTTCTGATTAATTTCATGCAAAGTAGATAAAATCTTCTGTGATATGCGCTGAAAAGAAGTTTTTAGGCACTTGACGCAATATCAAACTCAACCTTGGATCTCGTTTGACAAACCACGTCGCTTGCCTAAAACACTTTTTTAGCAACTTTTCTATCAGAAATAACTAATTTTACTTATACTAGCATAAACTAGTTAGAATTAACGCATCGCTTGTATTTTTTGAATTATAGATAATATAAAAGTTTGTTTCATTAAATGTAAGTCGTAGTTGGCTTTATAACTTGTAATTGGCATGTTTTTAGTTACCTACAGATTTCCTACAGCCAGCTTCAGTAATACAATTTTTCTAGTTTTATCCATATTCAGGTCATGAAATTGTAAAAAGACGTAATTTTTAATGATAAAGAAAATATTTTCAAATATTGTTCAATTTTCTCTAGCATTTAGTGTACCCGACAGGTATATTAGGAGGAATGGGAGTTATCTCGGTCCTTTCCCTTGTTTGTTAGTTACAGCGCATAGTGTGCTTTCATCTAATTATGGTTATTTACAAACACAATATCAAAAGCTGCAACTAACTTCAACAAACTAGAACGACTCACATCATATTTGAACCGAGAATCCTCAAGGGACCACTTCGATATATTATTTTTTAAATATTTAAAGCATTATGTAATGAATAAAGTAAAATGTGTACATTTATAATTACTTTTGATAACTAACTTTGACAGCTACCGACTGCAGAAACAGTCACCTGCGCGTCAAGGCCATCTCTTTACTATGACATAAATTATAACTGTCATAAATGCAAACCTTTGTCAAATCGACATTTATGGGTTAATGACAGTAAATTTAAGGCCTTACAAAAAATATTGTGTTTGCAAACTCGTGGATAAACATCCAATTTTAGCACTTGTTGCACAAATAGCTATTATTACACTGTATTTAAACTAATTAATATTGATCCAGCAGTTATGATCATCCTCTTGTTCTCTATTGGATTTGTTAGAGAGTTAATTGTGTTTCTGTAAAGTATAATATTGAATTTTCTTTTTTATATTTTTGATGCGTCATGTCAGTGTAATATTAATTACTTTATTTACTGCATATATTCAGAAGATCGCTGAATTAGCATGTATTTTTGGGTTGTCTCCAGGAAAGGTATTTCAGGTCAAGTTAAAAGGATTTTGACATTGTTTGACTGCTGACACAGAGACTTTTGAATATTTAAAAACTTGATACCTTTATAACTTACGCATTTAAATTCACTAATGTGAAAAGAATGTTTAATTGTGGGAAACTTGGGTGGGCTGAAGTATAGCGTCTGCTTGTGTTTGACATTTTTGATGGACTGCATTAACTCAATGCTAATTGGTAAAGTTATAAATCGTAAATTTGATGATTCCATAATTATTGTAGTACCTATCTATTTCACTAGAAAATCTAAATTACGTTGTGGAAATTTCAAGAATTTATCATATATTCAAAATGTCCAAAGTTAAAGTATTTAATGACTTATTCATTGTCGTCGTTTGTAATAAAAATCCGGGATTTTGAAATTGTTTTGCTTGCCTTTATAACGTTATTTAGACCATGTATACGCAATGTGAAATGTACAGGAACAAGAATGTCTACCTTCGATATTTTTTTATCTTAGAATCTGCAATTCCACACGATGTTTCAGTGCTGTCTGTCCAAGATTTTATTTACAATTTTGCTTAAGAAATGCTTTAATAAATAATAATATTATCTTTACGTATAAAAAATATACTTCAGCCAACATCTAACTTATTCCAGTCAGAATAAATCTCTTTGTGTTTTCTGAATTTCAGTTATCTAACGTCACTAGATGCGAGAGCCTATTTATAACGTAACTTATAGCGGCAGTGTATAGAATATCAGAAGTGAAGAATTGTCTTCTTGATAATGCTTACATCGTGATAGCGCAGAATATCTCTTATTTCAGGAAGCAGTGGGAGTCTGCAGAAAGTATTAGGAAAGCGTTACGGTGTCGCAGGAATTCCTAGAATTAGCGATTTAAACGCGAAGAGGAACAGAGCAGGTTCCGTTTCCCGTTAATGATATAAGTCATATGAACCTTGTTTGCACTTTATTGCCGGTGCGTAATAGTTTCTGTCTAGTTTGCAAGAGTTCCAGTCGGGGTCGGAGGTGATTTAAACTGGGCCAACCTTTGGGTCAAATTTCCGCAGGTAACGGAGTGGACTTGCAGCTCGCTATATAGCATCTTCCCGCATCTTACATAGTTTCATGCAAGTTCTGCATCGTGAGATTGCAGCGCTACAATATATAAACGCCTATTCATAATCCAGCGCATTTATCTACTTTTAACACGTCGTTATGCTGCGTTAGTCCACATATAAGTGCAGATGTTGGGATGATTTAAATAAGTCGACTCTGACGGTTAGGCAGTGGAATATAGAATGCTGAAGATTTCAATTATTCATTGTTTTCTAATGCATTCTTGGTCTGTTGCTGCTCTTATCAGTAGTACATGGAATTCCAAATTCAATTTATTGAGCTCTGGTGGTATAACAGTTACAAAATTTGGTTTTACAATTACTGTACTTAATGTTTACACATCTAACAAAATTTTTATTAAACAAATTCTGTTAGCTAGAAATTGAAGAAAAGGTAACCAATTGTTTTGCTTCACAGTCAGTTGTAATTTAGTTTTTTTTTTTTTTGAAATGTATCACAGCAGTAGCAGTAAAAAACTTTTTCTTCTTAAATTCTTACGGAAGATACATGATTTTTAATTACATACATTAGTTTAAAAAACAAGAAAGTGCAGATACAGATTGAAATTGGAAAGTATTAAACATAAACACGATGGACATAAATTAATTGACACTTGGAGAAAATACTACGAAGAGATATTTACAGGTACCGAAGAAGATTAGAGAGAAATATCAGACAACCTAGATACAGTAAATGAAGGCGGATGCAAGAACAGAGAGGGAAATAATAGAAGTAGAAGGGTCAATAACGATTGACTTTAAAATTCAAGAAAGCAGCTAGTAAGGGCGACGTAACACCAGAATTAATAAAATTGGAGTAAGTAATAAAAAGTGGAAAAATATATTTAAAATGGCATGAAAGAAAATACCGTACTGAAAGAATATGAACAAAATTAATAATATCCCCACAAAAGAGCAAATAATCGTAACTGTGCTAAGTAACTACACAACGTTGTGCTAAAAATCTACACAATAATATTGCTAAAGTAATTGACAGTGACTAAAAGAAATTAGTAAAGGAGAGGCAGCATTCGGACCAGGTAAACAGATTCGGCACCACAATAGCTGAAAACAAATTAGAAAAATGTCAAAAATTGTAAAGGGGTTTATACGAAACTTCCCTCGTAATTGCGGCCCGAATCGATTACTGCACATTTCTGTCTCCAGTGAGTACGTTTAGTGTTGATCGCTGAACATTTTTGCCCCTTTTGCAATATTCACCCTGCATCCTTTGGGCCCTGAATATGATTATTTCCGTCAAGGGTAAAAACCTGAACTATTTGAAAAATATTACTTTTATTAATAGTTCTGGAGTTAAAGCAACGAGATATTTTATTTTTTAAGGTGTTCACCCATGTATACCTGACGGAAAGTATATTCGGTTTCAAATCAGATAGACATCTAACCCGTATGCTAAATTTCGTCTTCCTCCAAATAGTTTTTCAGCTATACCGACAACAGTCGGACAAACTGAATTGAGAAAAAATGAGTTTTCTCATGTAGGGGCGTGAAGATCTGAAGAAATCTCAGAAGGTGACTTTTTCAACATTACAATACTTCCTTCGTGTTTTAGACTAGTAGTCATAGTTGCCTGTGTATTACTAATTGAGCATCAAGAGCATCAAAATTTTCCAAAAATGTTAAAGCAAAAGGTAAATAACTTTTGGTCATATTTTTTTTTTCGGCGCATTATCGTCACCATCAGATGATATTTTGTTACAAAAAGAAGCTTTAGCATCATCTTTATTCTGAACAGTTGCCATTTTTACGTCACCCATCAAATTATAGCCATCCCTTCATTTGTAAGTATAAAATTTCTTAGATATATTTCAGATTACTCTTCAATAAGTATACCAAATATAAATTTTTTAAATTTTTTTGTACGGAACACTTATTTAGCGGAACACCAGTGTGGTTCAAAAAAGAAGTATGGAAATATGCATCACATGAATGTTAAAAAAGCTTTTTCTGAAAGAAATAATTGTATAATCTGCTTAGTTAATTACTTTACCGATCTGCTCCTTTAATGACTATAACTTGTTGTAGTTACCAAACGTTCAATATTTGTTTCGGACATTCGTTGTTTAACAGTTACAGGAAAGTAATGGTGACCTCCATAAAATTTATATTGTTCTAAGCAAAGTTTCCTGGTTGTGTGCTAAAAATTTGTTCGTAGCTTATGAATAAAAGATGTTTATTTGTTGTAAGAGTGCAAAAATATGTTTATTTTCATTCAGAATACAATAATGGTTCTTTGTTATTTTGGTGTAGCTGTAGCTGCTATTAGAATCGCCGAAATAAAACTGCCTACACACAATGTAGGCAAATTTACTTGAATAAATTACCTACCATGCGCTCTTTTATGTTATAAAATGATATTTTGTCAGAAGTGTTAATTTTCATAATTTACTACTCAGTTTTTTAGGTCTTACAAATAAGCCACTAATATGAACTAATTTTGACGTTTTAAAATTTTTGTTAATTCATTCAAAGCAATGTGTTCATTTGTTAATTCATCTGAAACTGCTCGCAGAAGAAGAAATATTATAAAAACGTTGTAATATTGGACAAAATCAACTACAGGTAAATGTCGAATTTTTGTACATAAATAACATTATGGATTTTTATTAAAATACAAGCAAAGATGTATGCAGTGGTGTCATTGCCCCAAATGTTTAATGTCAGTGGTTTACAAAAGGAAAAGGGGCAGACTTGTCATCAAAGAGAAACGCCGACAAGAGCTGCCCCGGGATGTGAGGTTCTTGCATGACAATGCGCCAGTGCACACTTCACTTGCCATGAAGGCTGCTATTCAGTTATGAATGAAAAATCAACACCTGTACAGCCCTGAAATAGCCTCTAGCAACCATTTTTTTTCAAAACGAAGTATCTGCGTGGGAAAGAGTTACCAGTGATGAAGAAGTAATTTCTGCAGTTTTAGATTATATTAAGAACAAAAAATCAGATTATTTTTTCAATTGTACAGAAAAGTTAATGAGCCGTTCTAAAAAATGTATTGAAATAAATGGAAGAAAGTATCGTTTGATGCCATTATCTCTTTTATAATCTTGGAATGGAAATCTTTGGACCTTATCGCGTATCATTGGGCATCCTCGGTACAAGTCCATACAACATTAGTGCCTTGCTTTATAGAGGTTTCGTAATCGAGCAGTAATATTCTTCTTTTTCAAAACTTCTGCATCTTTTACTTGATTTTTATATCCGATGATTTTCTCCCCATGCATAAAAATTCTGTCATATTGAAATTTATTCATGCCTTCTATTCGTCCTTTCTAAGTATGTATCTTACTTATCTCGTCCATTAGTCGAATTGTTTTATTCATATTTGACCAGTAGATTGCAATATGTAAGTAAATGGTTGTCAGTCTATTGAGTATGTCGCAACATCTGGAGTTCCGCAAGGCTCTAACCTGGGGGCCGTTAATGTTTAGTATTTTTATCAATGACATTTCAAAAGTTGTTGATTCAAATTTTTCTTGTATGCTGACGACTTGAAGCTATATAGTGTTATAACGGATATCTCGGACTGTGAGCGGTTATCAGTGAATTTGAATCGTATTGCTTTTTGGTGTCAAGAAAATCATTTGAGCCTTAACATCTCCAAGTGCAAAGTAATGTCTTACAGCCTAAAATAAAATCCTATTGAGTATAACTATAGTAATGATGTACTTCATAGACAAAATACTTTTGTGGATTTGGGCGTTACCTTTGATAGAACTCGCACTTTTACTGCTCACATTGATGACATCACATCATCAGCATATGGAGCATGTGGTTTTATAATGCCCAGGAGCCGCGATTTTAAAGATATTAACACTTTGAAGACGCTTTACTATAGCATTGTGAGATCTAAGCTTGAATATGCTTCAGTTATATGGAGCCCGTCCTATCGGAATCAGACTGACAGATTCGAATCAATTCAAAGACGATTTTTAAAAGCTTCAAGTTTTAAAACTGATGGTACATATCCGCAGACAGGCATATAACATGACGAACTTCTGAATAAACATAATTTTATTAGCTTAAAAAAAGACGCGAGTGCCATTCTCTTTCCCTATTAAGAAAAATTGTGCAAAATAAAGTGAAAACCCATAATTTATTACAATAATTGGCTTTTAATATTCCTTGACAAGCAGCCAGAAATAAGAACTGATTATACCTTGAAAGCCCACGAACAAATATCTTGAAAATTCCCCTTTACATAAAATGGCACAGATTTGCAACTCAGTCAGTCAGGTCATTGACATCTTCTGTTGTACTGTGAAGCAAATAAAATCTTACTTCTTTACGAACTAAACCAATCACAAAATGCGCAGTTTTGTGTCCAGTCGTTTTTGTTTTCTTTGTTGCTTGCTATGAAAAAGTTTTTTGGTATATTATGTATCCATGTTCTCTATATTTTGTTTTGTAATTGGGTATGTATACCTTGTAAAACAGTTTAATTAAAATAAATAAATAAATTTTGCACAAGGTTCATTTTGTATAAATGCGATTTGACTATCTGTATTTAGTGGAGAGTGTATTGTAGTATTTCCTATTGGAAATCTCTTCCCATATCATTTTCCATACCAGCTGATCAAAGCTTGTGCAATATTAGGTACATATTAGAAAGTAGCTGTGTAACGTATTTTCCAATATTTATGGTTGGTGTTAATTTGTTATCTTTTTTTGTATTTTTGTGTTTTTATATATCTTTTTTGTTAAGTTTTGCTTCTCGTTGTTGTTATGGTCTCGTCTATCTTCTCCGTTTCCTGTTTTGTTCAAAATTGTGTTCAAATAACTGACTACTCTGTCTCTATCATATTTAACGAGTTTCATTCTCACGCTGCCGGAACTCGGAGAGTAGTAGTTTTTTTGTCTTTTGATAGGCTTTTCGTACATCCTCTAACGTAACACTATTTTCTGCTTCTGGACTTTTGCAAAATTTCCGCTGTTCTATACACTGTTCTCTATGTTATTGATTGAAGTAGTGTGCTGCCCATTTTGTTTGGGTATTCTTAACTGTATTTTTCTCATTATGTTACGTTGTTCTAATTTTATTGATAGACTTTTAGACCTATTATATTCGCTTGTGTGGCCCAGTCCTTGCATACCTTATTTCTATATG
>CALNHX010011951.1:0-28461 GCA_940337035.1 Agriotes lineatus
ACCGAAATCGTTACTAATCCGATGGACATGTGAGGGTGTCCAACTGTCCATTATTGTTTTGGTTAATAGTTATGAATGCTACAAGTAAATAAAGAGCCATTTTATCCATAAGGACAAAACTTTAGCTCACCAGGCAAAGCCGAGTCGCGGAATAGAGAAAATCTCTTTATTCTCGTGTGTCATATCAAATAAGTTAATAGTGAGTTTTGAAATGAAATAAATCATTTCAAATAAATATCACGTTACCTGTTTTTGTACTAGTTACCAAGGTAGCACGTATTTATTTTGTTAGGTCTAATGTATTATGAACTATTTTATTCACTAGTGAATAAAGTAGCATTTTATGTACACGCATCGTTAAAATGTTACTTTACCATGGCGATTTTCGTAGATAAACAGCTTTACGAGTAGGTATTGAAAAAATACTATTTAGTGACAACTCTGATCTTTTAACTTAATCTTGTTTCGAAACAGTAGATCTATGTATCGGAAGTCTGTACATATTGTTATGGTACACTATGCGTTGGTGTTGGCTAAAATTTGGGATGTTAATACAATTTATTTTGACCTATTCAAAAGGTGGAGGATGTTTAAAAAAAGTGTATTGAATAAATATTAATTGGAGAAAATTATTAAGGAAATGATAGCTATTGAACATTTACAGGTGTTTTGAATATAAAAAGGATTTTTAAGAGATAGTAGTATCAGTAATGACAAATGCAGATTCTCATAAGAATATAATTTATTAAAGTAGGTATAGATCAAATAAGATTAGAAAATAGAAGGCATTAAAAATGAAATATCGTAGTTAAGTAAATTTGTTCCAATAATTAGAAACATAACAACTTGCAAACATG
This sequence comes from Agriotes lineatus, assembly GCA_940337035.1. Classification (NCBI taxonomy): domain Eukaryota; kingdom Metazoa; phylum Arthropoda; class Insecta; order Coleoptera; family Elateridae; genus Agriotes; species Agriotes lineatus. The sequence goes on from CALNHX010011951.1 coordinate 858, forward strand.
TAATCAAATTTTTTGGTCTTATTAAAAATATGGAATTTTAACCCTGTTTTACTGTAATTGTTTTGGATACTTTAAAAATGGTAATAACTAAATCTACGTGGTGAATAGAGAGGTGAAATATTAAGAAATAAGTAAAGGAACCGAAGAATGAGTTACAGAAGATAATTGGTATATGGTAAAACTAAATGGACACAAGAATAGTTATTTAGAAGTGAAGAATTAAAGATTTATATTGAAATAGCTTTATTTTGAAGAATACAATTGACAAGTGAACACATCAGTTTGAGTATTGCTGATTAGAGAGTTCGTGGAAGCATCAAGGAAGCAAGAGGATCCATTCCAAAGGGGATAGCAGAGGTAGTACCGGATTAGGTGTATTCTGATGGCTGCTGACGGCAGAAGTTTTTGAATTTTGAAGCGTTGGAAGAGGTGTAACACTGGGAGGTTGTCTGTGGCAGCTGCCTTGCAGAGAGCTGTTTGAAGAGGGTCCATTCCGGAAGGTAGCAGGTACGAGAGCAGAGTGAGGCACAGTTTATGCTGATACTGCCGAGATTCGCCAGCTGTTGGTCAGCGGGAGTTAGCTGTCTGTCAGAGAGTGGTGCATTACAGCAGGAACTGAAAAGGGGGGCAAGCTGTTGACTTCAAGTGGATTGCTGTCTTGCAGGTAGTGTGAGAACAATACAAGGTGGGTAATTTTTATAGTTCTACCAGCACTAAAGCAAATAAGAGACAATTTAAAAAGTGCAATTAATTAGAAACAATTACTTACCGTATGATATAAGGTTATAACGTACAATTCTTAGAATTGAGCATTTGTCATATGAAATTTAAGAATTACTGTTGACAGTTAATTGACATTAGAGGTGACAATTAATTTGAATGTACAGTTGAAAAATATTTGAAAATCAAATTTTCAGAACAAAGCTACTAGATAATTGAACCAAAAACCCTGAAAGACTCTCAAGAATGATCATTTTAATAATTTGAAAGGTTTGCATACACAAAAGGTATAATTCAATTAAAAATAGAGTAACCAGTGCAATTTGTAAATATTCGCCACAACGTATGAGCCTTAACAATATTATAATGAGTTTTCTTTTGGGTACGTATTTAATGGCCCCAACTCGATCGCAACGGTCTATATTCTCTGGTTCAATTTTCAGACCCAATATTGATTGTTCTCCATGCTCCAAAGAACCAAGAATCTATAAGGGAGGCAAACCTAGTTAAAATGTATAGATAGAGAAGAACTACCCCTTAGAGCAAGTATTTGTGAAGTACATTTTCGTACACGCACGTGACTTCCATCAAGGTGCATCATAATTTTGTTTCAGGCTCATTTTGAAGGAAATCAATTTGAATGTGAAAGAATTGACAATAAGAAATTATTAAAATAAAATTCCACCATTACAGCTGCAAATTTTAACAGGCCTCCTAAAAAACGTGAGAATACGTAAGCAAAAATCTGTGATTTAATAGTTGGTTTAGTATACAGTGACCGCCAAAGAGTCTGCATAATATGGGAAAATTTTTATTTTGATTTTTCAAAAAAGCTTTTTACGGCAATAATTAGTGCTTGTCTAAAACCTATTATACGTACCGAGTGATTTTTACTTATTCAGAAAATGGTTTTTTGAAATTGTCAAAATCAAAAAGGTGCTATTTTTCGGAAATTAAGTAAGATATCTATAATTTTTTTTTGAGTGTGTTATTTCTAGCTAACTGAACAAAAAACACCTAAAAATGTATTTTTCAAAGTTTTAAATATTTTTCAAAGTTTCACATACCAAGACTTGATATTAAAATTCAATTATTTTTATGTGAGAACTTTAAAGATTTATAATTGGCAAAAATAATATAAAATGTTAATTACTCCTTTAGATTTTTTTACCGAAAAGTAGATAGTACGTTTGCATAATTTGTACCTTCTTTATGCAAGGCGCTTTTTAGGAGAAATATTTTTCAATTCTAATTAATATCTATTTAAATGGCTTCTAGAAACGCTAATCTAGCCCTGTTAATGAATTATTGTAACAAAAATCCTGTAAATGTTCTTTTACAGTTGTCTACAAGAGGAGATTTTCTTTATTCAATTTATACGTTCTAAAAAATCTCCTCATTTAGACAACTGTAAAAAAACATTTACAGTATTTTTGTAACAGTAATTTATTAACAGGACTAGATTCGAGTTTCTAGCAGCCATTTTTTTGGATACTAATTAGAATTGAAAAATATTTCTCCCAAAAATCTTCTTGCATGGAAATCGAAAAAATTATGCAAACACACTACTGTTCGGTGAATAATAAAAAATCTAGAAAAGTAATAAACATTTTATATTATTTTCTTTAATTACAAATCTGTAAAGTCTTCATATAAAAAAATTGAATTTTAATATCAAGTCTTGGTATGTGAAATTTTGAAAATATCTAAAAAAATTAAAAATTTATTTATAGCTAAAAATAGGTATTTTCTGGCCTTGAGATGGTTCAGTTAGCTAAAAATAACACACTCTAAAAAAGTCTCATTAAAATCTTACTTAATTTCCGAAAAATAGCACTTTTTTGATTTTGAAAATTTCGAAAAACTCCATTTCCTAAATAAGTAAAACTCAGTCGGTATATATGATAGGGGCTAAATAGATTTTTAGGCAAGCACACATTATTGACGTGAAAAGTTTTTTGAGAAATCTAAAATAAAAATGTTTCCATATTATGCTGGCTTTTTGGCGGTCACTGTATACTAAATATACACTGCTCAAAAAAATTAGGGGAACACTTTTTTCAAAACCTGTAACTTTTTAAATAATAGTTCTAGGCAAATCAATTTTGGTATGCTTCAACGGCATATATTTAACTAAAAAAAGGTTTAAAAACAATTTTACAACTCTTAGTTATTTCTAACTTACACTTAAAAAGATAAATTAATAACGTAAAACAAAATGGCTGATTTTGAATGGTTTATCACATTTTCAGAGTATTTTTTACCTCTGCGATATAGCCATTTCTTTTTCCCAGGATCGTCAGCCATGTTAGTCTCGTCGTAGTTGAACAAATTTGATAGAGGCACATTGTCTATGCTAATTTGTAAATTTTCATAATATTGGCGTATTACTTCAGGTGAAACACTTGCACAAGCATGTTTTATATTAGCTGCTAGGCGCTGTGTCACACTAGCCTTATGTCAATTACTTAGCGAATAAACCAAATCTCGGGGATATTATTTTTAAAACGGTTAACGTTTCGTCCTTACCTATCCAAGAATGATTTTTTGACCATTTGTTTATCTTCTCCACTTAGCGGAAAACCCCAGTCACTGCAGGTTACTACAGACTGAACTATTGCATCTTCTTCTTGTTTGCTAAAAACAGTTTGCCTTTGTATTTATTGAATAAAGTCCCATCAGGAATCTTGAATTCCTTGGATGTTTTGTTAATAGACCAGTTTGAATCAACAATCTTCTCTAAAGCTTTATCAATATCCTTGTCGTTGTAGTTCTTATAAGCTCTGCACCCAACTTTGCGCTTATAAATAATACGTCCCATTGTTGATTCTCGTACTCTTTCGTAATGAAACCGAACTAAAATTAAAACTAAAACTGGATTAAATGAAAGTAAACAACACAAAATTGTGGAAATATATAATTCTTTAAAACTATCGGGCGACTTTGATAACTATCAATCTCACCCCAAAAGTGTAATCAAAGTGACCCCACATGATATATCCAATAATACATTTTCAAACAAAAGTATTTGGCGCCGAGTTCACATAAATTGAGGTTAAGTAGAAAGCACTTCATGATAAATTACCGTTATTTTCATAAAATTAGTTCAAAGTCATGAAATACTTTATAATTTTGAACAGTGTCAATTTAACGTCAGCTTGGAGTATTGTTCCAGAGTATTTACAAAAGTATTATAACTTATAACAAATACTTACAGGCACACAGACACCAAATAATAATGATGGAGCTTCACCCTTTCGACTGACCACGGCGCGGATGTCGACAGATTATAATTGCGGGAAATATGAATTTATTTAATAAAATATTACCAGTTATCAAAGTCCCCCGTAAAGTCAATTTTCCCCCGTTTGACGTACGTACAATTGAGTTAACAAATCTTTGCTCTTTAGAATTCTAGTTCATTCGGTTACCGGTTTAAGATAATTGTACCTTCTCATTTGATTACGTTGCTCGCATTTTTCACGAGCACTTGTCAAAAATTAGCTTTAGATATAATGCAGGCCTCAAATTTTGACAAGAACTTCTTACAAATAAAACTAGATACGTAATCCACAGCAGCTGCTTCAATTAGTCGAAGTGGTTGAAATTGATTGGGACTTGGTTTATTATAAACCTCGGTTGTCGCCTGGATTACAAAATTCAACCGCGTCTATATTTGCTATATATCGGCCTAATGAATTTTTTCCACAGATTGTGTATGGCAAGGGTACTTTAACACTTTTGTATTACTATTTCTAGCAATTATCTCTCCTAAATCTTGGCCAAAAATATATTTTAGTAGAACACATTAAAATCATTCCACGCCAACAATTCGGTATAGTCTTTAGCAGTAAAATTAAATGATAGTAGCTTGCATGTTCGTATAGTTCTTTCTTTGCTGTTATTTTTCCTGGCTTTAAGTATTCTGTGTAGTCCCAATTCTCAGACATGTCTTCAATCGTCCTTGATCTTACATAACAATACATTTTCAGAGTGGCCAAAATAGCGTGACCATTCCTCTGAATAACTGTATGGTTTGTAACCGACAAATCAATCGGCAAGAAACAGGTTTGCAATGTAGTGGTCCATGCAAGTAAATTTATCATCCAAAGTGTGTTCAACTGTCGGATAACAACGTCAACCTATTTAGAAATCTACCTGTTTTTTTGTGGAAATGCGAGATTTGCTTAATACTTAATGAAAGTCAAGCAGGAAATCGTGCAGGTTCACTAGGTGACCGCTTTGATGATAGCAGATTATCACATGCGATCGCAAATTTAACTGACGAAATTAAAAATATCAAGGAAGTCAGCCAAACATTAACTAGTACTATTTCTTTCGTAAGTGAAAAAGTACGTGATTTTGAATAAGCCCTGAATGAGTTTAAAAAAGAAATAAATATCGTAGCCACTCTTAAAGAACAGAATGCACTCTTGCAAACCGATATAATCGCGCTGACCAGTGGGGTCGATTCTCTCGAACAATACTCGCACAAGAATAATATTGAAATTCAACGGGTGTCGGAGAAAAACGGGGAAAATATTATTAAGATCCTGAAAGAAGCTGGGAATGTAACTGATGTACCCATAGACGAATCGGAAATCGATGTCTGCCATCGTATACTGCATATGGATAAGATATCGACAAAGCCCAGGAGTATACTTGTTAAATTTAAACCTAATCTACTCAAGGAGAAAATAATGGCGAATTGCAGAAACAATAAGCAAGCTCTGTCTACAGCAGTGGGATCAAACTCTCCAGTTTATTTCAATGAACACCTAACCGCTAGAAAAAAAAAGATTGCATTATCTGACGCGTGCAGCCTGTAAAACTAAACAATATAAGTACAATTGGACAAAAAACGCTGCTATTTATGTGCGCAAATCTGATTATTCTTGTCCTATTCTGATACGTGGTGAATCATGTTTATCCGCATTACATTGAACGCTGTTTTTTATTTTTTCTTGGTTAATAATACGATTAATTACCTGTAACTTTTTTCCTTTTACAACGGCTGCTATAAGTGTATATTATCAAAATTCCCGTGGATTTAAATCAGACAGTAGAATTTTACATGTTACTTTCAACCTATGACATTATCAGTTATAATGTACCAAGGGCAGTTGATAATCACGCAATAATTTTGTTTATAATTCCCGAAAGTATGTTCAAATCAATGCACTTGAGGGAATTATTAACAAAATTACTTATAAGAATTTTTCATAGCCCGAGGTACATTCAGCAAGATAAGTTCTTAAATAAATAATAATTAACCTTTAACTTTATTTATTAAATGTACAATTTGCAAAGGAGCAATGGCTAAATGAAAAAGATTTTTGATTATCATTTTTATTTTCTTTCTTCTGAATAATTGTATTACCTGTTATACGCATATTGCTTATGATTTTTGCATGATGTTCTTGATCAATGTTTAAGTATGGTTTTATAGAATTTCTACTTTTATGTCTTGTTATTTTCAATAATTGTTGTTCTTCCACGCCATTTTTAGCAAGATTAGTTACAGCAGTTGACCTGTTAGAGTGATTTGTAATCTTCTTGAATGTTGTATCTAACCCAATTTGTTCTGCAGCTGATTTGGTCCATTTTAATATGGTGTCTTTTCCTAGTGGAGAATTGTAATACCAGTTGTCAGTTTCATTTGTCCAAAAACTATTTGGCTTTAAAAATAATCTGTTCGTTTTTATTAAGGCATTCCTATGCGACATTAATTTATGGAATAGTCGGACTGGACACTTATTTTTATCAGCATTTTCAGCAAGCCATTTACTACTTACACAGTTATTTTCTCCGCCTTGACATGTTTTATTAAAAACCGAATTGTACTCAATTCTACCAGTAGGTAATCCATCATTACCTTTTTCTGTATGAAAATAGTCAGTTAAACAATTTACGGCTTCCCCGGTCCTCTATGCCAGCTCTACAGCAACAATGTGGTAAAACTTGCTTTGCAAACCTTCTGGTGTGTCCTCATTCCACAAATCTATCATTTTGTCGTGTTCATTTGCACTTAGTGGTATTGAGATATTTTTTCTTTTCTCAGGCAACTTTTGCAAAACTCTTCTCTTTGCATTTCGGGCGTCGCGGGCTTGTTTAAAAGCAATATTATTAAAAGCAAATTTTATCTTGTCTCGCTTCGATTTTCATCTACCTTTCAGATTGCTTGCTTTTCACTGGCCTGTACGTTTATTAATAACTCTACGTTCATATTTATTATGCACATAACCAACCTTTTGTATTATTTGCTTTCATTTGGTCCGGCTTCAAATATGCTCAAACCTATTATATTACTTATTATATTATTAGCCGTCTTCAATTTTTCTTTTACTCAAACTTCAAATTCAATCCTTCTGAAATCTGCTTTGCTTGTGCTTGCCTTTATCCCTCTAATTATGCTTCTTGCATCTCATTTCCAATGCATTTAATAACTTCAACTACTGTTTAGATTGCAATTAAATAAAATAGTTCAACTCTGTGCTTTAATTGACTTTGATCAATATTTTTCTCTGCATACAGAGCTAACTTGTGATTTTTAAACCATCTCAATATATTGAACAACAGGGGGCTAAGGTGGCTTCCTTGCGGAATCCCAGAAGTCAGGAAGACCCTTGATCACACATATCCGATAATATTGACCATTTGTGATCGCATGAATAAATATGAAATGACCCATCTCAAGAGGTTACCAGTTATTCCCAAGTGAACAAGTTTACGGATAAGAATATTGTGGTTAACCTTATCAAAGGCCTTGCTGAAGTCTGTATATACACCAGGTGGGACACCCTCTATGTATGCAGTTTATTTAAAAAAAATGCTCAAATAACAATAAAAATCGACGGGTCCAAGCGTTTTTTTTCAAAAGTTATTCTTTGAATTTTTAACGAATTTATCCACTACTTTCCGAAAGCATTGCATAATTCTATCCAGTTATATTATGACTAGACAATAGGCCCCCTGTGTAAAACTGCAAGCTTGCAACCTTGAACAATAATAGCTTCTTTGTATGAACTGCAAGTCTGCAACCTTGAACGCACGTGGCTTCCTGTCTCACGCTCCCTTTTAGAGATAACGCTTATCTTAGCTGATTAGGCATAGTATATATACAAGTAGCTTGCACCTCTAAGTTAAGCTCCAGTCAGTCGATAAGTTCCATTGTGTTCGTATCATAGCTAGATGTAAGAAATTGTCCGGCGGCTAGCTGTGTGCTTCCAATGTTATATTTCATTGTAAAATAAAAATAAACGTTTTTTAAAAAGTCGTTTCGGCGGCCTTTTAATAAAACTATCCTGTTATTGTGCAACTATTTGTTAGGTAACCTTGGGTTTAAAAATAGAATGAAATAAAAATATAAAATTTCTTAATGTGTTCTTATGTTAATATGTTAGTGTGTGGGATTCCTAAGTTGGGAAAATTGATAAACCACTTCATTTTTTGTCTTTTCGTCTATGAATAGTAATATTACAGGTATAAAAAAATAATGTGGAAATTTGGCGAAGATCAATAAAAAACTCGCCTATTTTTAAATGGATATCGCAAACGCGACCATAAACCTTGCCCAGAAAAAAAGTGTAGCAAAAAAGTGTTTGTGTTTTGAGCAACCTTCACATTCACGCTGCCGGAAATTCTAAAATAATTTACATACATAGTACTATAAGTACTTAAAGTTATGTCGATTACTTTTGGGGTAGTATGTATCACGAAAGTCCATTACGATTGGGTCATTTCCGAGCAACGTGTCCTATTGCAGATGCAATGGACGTGAGTGATACCACCCAAAAAATCGTCTACCTAACTTTGACTACGAATAGTATTCGAAGAACTATTCAACACTATAATATATAAGCCAATCATATTGCAGACATGTGCTTTATTCAGCCAATAAGAACAGTATATCACTGAATATTAGGCACCATGCTAAATATTCAAAAAACAATGTACAGTCGCGGAATTAAAAATCCGGGCATTTAAAATGATTCAGTGTATATCTTACTTTACTTTACTTATCACGTTACCTAGTGAAATTAGTCAAAGTCAAAATAATTACTCGCATATGACAGCATGCCTCATTGTTTAACTGTCAATTGCTAACCTAGAAACGCAAATCCCAATTTACATTACCCAAAAATTGCAAAAACCCTCTATAAGACTCGGCCGGATTTTTAATTCCGCGACTGTACCTACTCAAAAACTAAGTAGCCTTATTGCGAAATATCACATAGCTACGAAGTTCTGTTCCTAATGATGTCACTAGGTTACGTACGATAAACATCAACAAACTGTGTAAAGTTTAGCTTGCTTTAAAATTTGGGTTTTGGAAGTATTCATTCCGCTGAATTTGATTGAGAATGAATAATTATATTAATCGTAGGATTATTTTTGAATACAGTTAACCGTTATGTATTAATATTGTTAAATAGTCGTCCCAAATACCAGTCAAAGTGGATATATTATTTTAAAATATTTTGCCATTTCCATAGAAATTATTGCAAATTTCACTCAACAATATAACATTTAAATGTCACTCGCCTTCGGCTCGTGACATTTTTTATATGATTTTGTTTCGTGAAATTTAAATGCGATAAATTCAATGTTCGGCGTGATTATTTCCTGAATAAATAGATAAAACTCAGTTGCAGAAGCATCTTTAATAATTATGTTAAAATTATGCACAAGCGATTAAATTTTGAAACATCTTCAACCGCGGTTAAATTTTGACGTTTAAATATTTGTCATTATTAAACTGACATAGGTAGACCATGGTGATTACGCATTATTATGGATATGAAGGAAATAATCAATAGTAATATACCTAGGACTGCTTGGCTTTATTATCATTGCTTTCATGCATTTTCTTCATGTCAATATGTTAGTGGGTTCAGAAACACATATTTCTTGATCAAAATCCTCAATCTCTACGCTTCCAAATCCTCCTTCCATTATCAAGATTTATTGGATTGTTAACAGCATATGACCATAGCAGTTGGTGTCTAAGGTACCTGGTACTCCGCATGCCCAGACTTTACCCATAAAAAAGAAACAATAAAAAATGAAATGACACAACGTTTGAGGTTTGTATTTATTTAAAAAGTATCATGTCGGCTGGATATAATTTTACACATACATATCCGCGGTTATTAGCCTTAGGGTAGTATTCACTATAAAGAAATGGCTGATATAGAGCGAATCTAAAGTTGCTATTGGCTCACTTTACAACTTGCATGCATGAAGAAAATAATCAGTAATATCACAAATACAACAAGTGCAAAACGTTTTTGCTGTACAAAACAGCGATTTTTTAACATTCTGGCGATACGCACTAATGCTTTTGTTTACGAAAAATAGTTTGTTAATATCAATCTGCGCGTTGGTGTTACCGTAGAAACGTCAATGGCTTTATCTTTTTGTCATCCTTTGTCTGACATCGGCAAAAGTGGATCAAACACAAGAGATCTGCGTTCTTTCAGATGAAATCAAGTTCTTGCCCTGAAAAATGTCTAGTAGAAAACGCACGAGGGAGATACTTAGGAGTAAGCTTTTTAAATATAAAACTTGATTTGTAGTGCTCTGAGAAAGTGTCTGTATTTTTGATCTGGTTTATTCTTAATAAAAAAAAAAAAGTGTCTATTTAGTATTCGAAGAAAGTAATTAATATTTAATTGATGCATACATAACTAAAACTTCGACAACAAAAACGTTAAACGAGCAGTTCCTTAGATAATAACTAATCAGTTACAGATTTTTATTGCTAAACGTTAAAAATTTAATAAGTTTTAGCAAGATGCCAATGCTTACGAATTTCTTTTTGATTGTTTATTTTCGGCACGCATTTCAATTTATGCTCAGCTTTTAAGAAACTTTTAATTTGCAAAAATTAAATCTGTAGTTGAGACAGCTTATTAACTTATTCAGTTTCTTTGTGTGACTAATGGACACTTGAAATTTACAATAAATACTTTTAACATTTAATTTTGCAGCAATAGACACTAAACATCGTAATACATTATTATTCTAACTAAGTGGAAGGCAATGTTATTTCTATATTTTATTGGTGATGCTACTAGGAATCTGTTTAACGAAGTTTCTGTGCATCAATGGGTATTCCGGCAATGTTATTGTTTTGAATTTTGCCGAAAAAAGTTGCTTACAAGCAGCTTTTGTTACTGTTTTGACACTTTTAATTAATTTAATTTAATCCAATGAACACATTTACGATATTAATTGTATTTATTAAACCCTCTTCTATCTATTAATCTTAGCATTTTTGCAATCTTAAATAGTGAAAATTATATGAGGAATTTTGATTAAAAACATTTAAAATTTATACAATCGCTTATCATTTTCAAATATAAGTAAAAATCAGTAAAAATATTTTATTAATGGAAAATGGGATGAATGATGCAAGCACACAAGGGATTTGCTTCAGTAAGGAGCCGAAGGAAAATTTAAGAGGTGCAAATTTAAAAAACAGAGACAACCTTTACACAAAACAAAATTTTAGTTGGAAGATGATATAATTCTCTACACTTTTTTTAAAATAGTTAGGAAATAAATGTTTCCCAAATCTTTTCAATAAAAAAACAGTAAAAAGTGAATGTACCGCTAACGCTCGGCCAGCAAACATTGATTTCGTGCTGGAATAACCTTCATTTCCACAAACAGCTATTTGAATAGAGAACCAGTTTCGTCGTGTTCTAAGAAAGTGTCTATTTAGTATTCGAATAGAATAATTAATATTCCAGTAACCATTCTTTGATAAACGCACAATTAAAACATCCTCAACCAAAACGTTAAACGAGCAGCTCCTTAGATAATAACTAATCAGTTGCAGATTTTTATTGCCACACGTTAAACATTTAATTATTTTCGTCCCTCACTTCACTTTATTCTTAGCCTTTAAGGCACTTTTGCAAAATATGCAAAAAATAAATCTGTAGTTAAGACTTATTATTATTAGCCTATTCAGCGCGTTCGAGTGCGTAATAGAAAAAAATTCAACTATTAAAACTGATTTCGTAGCACTAAACATTAAACATTTTATAAAAATGTTAACGAAGTGAAAGCAAATGTTATTCTCTGACTTTATGGTTGTGTGATTCTATCATGATTTTGTTTAATTAAGTGTCTGTACGTCACTGATATTCCCGGCAACGTTGTTATTTAATTTTTTTTAACTAATCTACGCACAAGCATTTTTTGTTCTGTTTCACACTTTTAATTTGTTTACTTTCATCAGAGGCGCACATTGGACATATTAATTGCATTCTTTTGTGCAGTAAAACCTACCTTTGGTTTTTGTACTTTTGGGTTGTAAGTTTTAAGGCGGTTTTATTATTAGATCATGTTACAGTTGAGCCAATATTACGTATTATGGTATGGGTCAAATCAATACAAATCAGACGCCGTTTATCTAATATCATAGGCGAATAAATATCTAGAGGTCTGACCCATGTATTCATTTTATGGGGTAGTATGGGAGCCGATCTAACGACGGCGCCACCGTCGGCCACAATGTCGTAACGATCACCGCGCTACGTCCTGTCAGCATTATTAACTGAGTAAGAACTCAAGCACCTAGGGATGTCCTTTCTCACTACAAAATTAAAGCTGACATTGAAGTCATTTAGGTCACAAACGTTGCTTCGAACATATGCAAATTAAACTTTCCTAGTGTACCTATTATAAACTTTCTTTTAAATAGGATTATTTAAACATGCGTGCCCCGGGAAATAAGTGTTCCTACAAAATTGTGAGAAAAGCCAACGAACCGATCCAGGTCCCCACATGTTTTACTTTCCTGTAAAGTATGAAGAAACAGGCAAGCAGTGGTTTTTAAATTTCGGAGGTAAATATAGTTAAATCTGTTTACTATGCAAAATCAAGATGATCTAACGAATAAGCAACAACCATCAAGAGCGTATGCATCTTTAAGTGTGGGTTAAGGCCTTATAGATTAAACCATTTAGATGTACCTACTATTGTTTGTGCAATTATAAATAAACTGTGTTAATAAAATTACCTACTCTTGCAAACTTCTTTTTCTTTCTACACCTAATAATACCATAATAACACCGTATTCATATCGTCTATGTTAGGGTTAAGGCGGTAGCTCAGTAGGATCCTTTCTACCTGCTTGAGCGTTAAGGTGGACCAGATAAATGATGTAGAAAATCTGCGTACTGAAAGTGTATTTGGTCAACTGCAAGTAGTATTGGAAATAGAGTCCCTGTATATAGGTTATAGTATTCCAACCACAAATTGGAAAGCTATTTCAAATCAGGCCAGCATTGAAAACGGTAAGTCACTTCGTAATTTAATTCATGAAATTACTGTTTGATTGTCATTCAGTGACACTTCGATAATAACCTTCAAATTTGACAAATGCAGTGGGAAGTTTGGAAGATATATACGTTTTTCAAAATTTTCTATGCTACTATACGGTTTTAAAAACTCAACTAGTACCTACTTAAATCATGCACAATGTTACAATGCCTTAACAAAACAGTTACATGTACCATTTGTAGATGAACTGTCATTACTTGAAAGCTGATTGACATTAGAATATTATTTACTGATTGTATGAAACCAACTTAGACATGACTTACACTTTTCATGGTGTACTGGATTTTAAATAACTTTCCAATTTTTGGTTGGAATACTATACTAAGGGCCAGTTGCAGAAAGCAATCTTAAGTCTGGTGTTAGCTAACGCGACGTCAAAGTGAACAAAAACGAATCAAATCTCAAATTCTTATGGTAACTAATACATTAGTAAACAAAATTTGATGCGATTTTGTTCACTTTGACGCGACGTTAGCTAACACCAGACTTAGGGCCGGTTGCAGAAAGCAATGTTAAGTCTGGTGTTAGCTAACATCGCGTCAAAGTGAACAAAATCGCATCAAATTTTGTTTACTAATGTATTAGTTACCATAAGCATTTGAGATTTGATTCGTTTTTGTTCACTTTGACGTCGCGTTAGCTAACACCAGACTTAACATTGCTTTCTGCAACCGGCCCTTAACATTGCTTTCTGCAACCGGCCCTAAGGGCCCTAAGGGCCGGTTGCAGAAAGCAATGCTAAGTCTGGTGTTAGCTAACATCGCGTCAAAGTGAACAAAATCGCATCAAATTTTGTTTACTAATGTATTAGTTACCATAAGCATTTGAGATTTGATTCGTTTTTGTTCACTTTGACGTCGCGTTAGCTAACACCAGACTTAACATTGCTTTCTGCAACCGGCCCTTAACATTGCTTTCTGCAACCGGCCCTAAGGGCCTTAAGGGCCGGTTGCAGAAAGCAATGTTAAGTCTGGTGTTAGCTAACATCGCGTCAAAGTGAACAAAATCGCATCAAATTTTGTTTACTAATGTATTAGTTACCATAAGCATTTGAGATTTGATTCGTTTTTGTTCACTTTGACGTCGCGTTAGCTAACACCAGACTTAACATTGCTTTCTGCAACCGGCCCTAAGGGCCCTAAGGGCCGGTTGCAGAAAGCAATGTTAAGTCTGGTGTTAGCTAACATCGCGTCAAAGTGAACAAAATCGCATCAAATTTTGTTTACTAATGCATGAGTTACCATAAGCATTTGGGATTTGATTCGTTTTTGTTCACTTTGACGTCGCGTTAGCTAACACCAGACTTAACGTTGCTTTCTGCAACCGGCTCTAAGAGTTGGACAAACAACAGGTTACATTTTGATTGGTTTGGATCACTTTTTGCAAGGCATGTGTGATAAAAGTGCCGTTTTTACATATTTTGTTGCATGTTACGACCGATAGTTTCACACATGCAAATCTAAATCGTAACGAAATTGGCCGTATATTCCTAATAGTCGGTTCTAGAGATCCTAAGAATGATCAATATTCTGAAAACTCCCACCAAAGGCAAGTTAGCAAGGTTGGTTCCTATAACCTCTTTGTTCGACATCTGTCAAATATCTAATTTGGATCAAAAATGTATGTCAAATCAGGCTGTTTGCCCAACTCTTAGTAAACTATATACAGGATCTCTAATTGGAAATAACTGACAGTGCCATCTATCGCAAGGCTCCCACCGGGTTTAGATTGAATTCACTTTGTCATATACTCGAGACGTCTAGATATTTATTCGCCTATGCTAATATATTAAAACTGTAAAAATAAAATGGTCAATAACCAACAAACTGAAAAGATAACCTAGTGAACTCGCGACCCTTAGATCAGTAGTCAGGATGATTACCACTGAGCTACCCACCCCGGCTAACGTCATACGTGTTTAGCAAGTACAGGGACCGTCAAAAAGAACTGACTATTTAATTTTCTAGATAAAAATTTATTGTCATAAGTTATAAATTTAAACAAAACGGTTTGTTGAAGCGTAAAAACAGAAGACTTATTTATCAAATATTGTATGCCACAAGTGGCCTCCGACTTTATAAGTAATTCCTGCGGAATAGCTCAAATTTCTGCTTCAATGCTTGTTTGAAGTTCATCAATTGTTCTTGGTTTTACAATATAAACTTTACCTTTTAGGTAGCCCCAAAGAAAACATCTGGAGCATTGCCACCATTAAATTCTCTTCGCACTTAAATAATTGAATTAACTTTATAGAGTATGGTTTCATAGACAGTAACTGTTAGAGGGGTATGATCGGACGAAAAATTGTAATTGTGGACAATATTCATGTAGTTTGATGCAATGCCGTGAGTAATGAAAAAGTCCAGAATTTTATTGGTATCCGAAGACCGATATGTTGGACTGCCGGTTGAGAGAAAATTGTATTTATTGTCTACCAAAAGTTTATATGGTAGTTGTTAAACGTGAGCCCCAATTCGTGTTTTTAGCATTAAAATCTTCATCTGACAGAAACTTAGGTCTTAAGAGTTCGAAATAGGGTTGTAACATTTGTTTGGTTATATTATGACGTGGCGGACAGTAGATAGCTGATTAAATAACTATTATCTACGACAGTGTTTAAAATTGACTTTTAGTTGGCAATTTTAAGTTTGTAAAACGACTATTTAATAACATGCTTTCATTAGTTTACATCGCCAGTAGCAACGTGTTTAAAAGATTCCATTAGGCACGTCGTCAGTAGTACCATGTTTTAAAATTTTTAACCATACAAAATGACAACCGGTTGCTACTAATCTTAATTTACATTTAAATATTTCTTTTATATATATCGTGCTTTCTAGATTCTATCGTAGATAAAATATTGTAGGATACACATGCGTAAAGCATCTTTAGTCACTCGCGTCGCTTAAAACGCTTGCTCACTCGCGTTTTAACTCTGCCCCACTCGTCACTAAAGACTAGATTTACGCACTTGTATCGTAAATTACTATAGTATCATACCATTTTGTTTTAATAGTTGGTTAAACATATTTTTAAATTCATCTAGGAATTGTTTAAGACAATTTGCTAGGTGTAACCCCCCCCCCCCCCCCACCGGATACAAGTAGCTGGAGTCTCTTTTTTTGCAGCTTTTTGTATCATGTTTTCCTGCACATTTGACACATGCAAATGGTCTATTGCAATAGCTCTTTGTATGCCCATAATTCTGACCTCGGGTACATTTCACAATTTCTTTATTTAGTTTTGGTGGTTCGAAAAGAATGTGTTTGTTTTGTAGTGAGTGTATGTTGTATATTTCCGTATTATTTGTAGCTGGCTTTAGATCTATAAGAAATATAGGTAAAGGGTCTTTGGTTTGTTTATGTATTAAATTCATAATGTTGCGTACTGTTTGTCCGAGTTCTTTAAGATTGTTTTTAATATCTATATTGGGGTAGTATGATGCAAATGTTTAAGACAACTCTATATGGACGATCTGCTTTCATCTGGTATGTATGAAGTGCAATATTTTTCTCCTGCATATGCCTGATCATCTTACGATATGTGTCAAAGGTTGCTGTATTGACTTTAACGACATTAATATGTAGACCTTTGGTAGTGTATTGTTCCTTTTCAGTCATTCCCTGATAATTTATAACACCAGGAACAAGGATGAGCCGTAGTTTAGATATAATTAGTTGTTTTTTGCTGTTTTTCGTTAGCCTCTGTACTTAGCTCATCTTCTTTTAGCTGAGTATCTGTTCTTGTAAATAATTTCTGTCTCCTTTTCAGTGTTGGTCATTTGCATATTAATCGTTAATTGTTTGTAACACGTTGCCAACTATTGACAGGGTTAACTTCCATTTCTTGTTCTTCATTTTCCTAACATTTATTAGTGTTTTCATTTTGCATTGATTGAATGACTGGCTGAGTATCGTATTGCTGTAGATAAAATTGTGGCTGAGTTGGTGTTTGGGAAGTTGGTCAATACTATGTGGAGAAGTAAGATAGATCAGAAGACGACTGGAAAGTGTATTGGCTTTGCTGATACTGGTGCGTGGGTTGTGTACTTGAACAAAAATGTGACTGGACATAAACGTTAAATGCGCTGTTGAAACCGTTGCCAGCCGCCAATATTTTTATTTAGACGCGTGATTTTGCTTTTAAAAACTTTTATTTACATTAATGATAAATTACTTAGAGTTTTTAATTTTTCTTTAGTACTGATAAACCGAAATACTTTAAGTTGATAATAAAAATGAACTCGGTTTGGTTTGCTTAAATGCAAACCAATTTAGAGTTTTTTTATATAAATGTAAGTTATAGCATACCTATGTAATTTCACTGTACATTATGAGATTCCATGACAAGTATTGTTAGAAGAAGATTATACAGGAGATTTACGATTATCATTTGTTAAACTTTGCACATATGAACGTTTTGAACGGGAATTTTGCAATCATGAATAAAACAATTTGCTATTAGCGCTTAAAATACAAAATTCTTCAACAAATAAAATGTTAAATATAAAGATAATAGTAGTTAAAGAACAAGAATAATATGTGAAATTGTCCATTGTCGCTGATTTACGTTTACATTTTTTAATGGGGATAGATATAATTCAGCAATTAGGAATAAAATTAGATGGAAAACTAAAATCTATTTAAATCAATTGATTAAACCTGCGATGGGCCCATGTAGAGATCACTAGGAAAATATTACTTTAAAAGATTTTATTGAGTCAGCTAACCTTGAACATTGTAATATAGAAAGCTGTATAAGTATACAAAAAAGTATTATAATAAATAATAGTACCGGATTAGGTGAATTGCTGGGTGATAGGCAAATAGGGAAAAATAATTTGAAATGCAGGGGCAGATTAATGAAGATAATCAATAACAAAATTATTATTAATGAAAACCGGTGACAATAAAAACCCTAAAGTAGTAGTTGACGAAACAATAATCCTTTATCTAATAGACGTGTCTGTCTGGGACGCTGTTTTGTCCGGGACGCTGTTTTGTCCGGGACGCTGTTTTGTCCGGGACGCTGTTTCACCAGCCAAACCGTAAAAGATAGAGAAAAAAGTTATTAAAGTTATATGTTTGGAATGGTCATGTCAGGTCAGGAACCGAATTTCAGTCACGTGACACTTCCGGTTTTCGAGAAATCACAAAAAGACCGTTTTTCAAATAGAACGCGTATTAAATAAAAACTGGTTCGGCCGCCAAACGTAGCTGCGACCCTCTACGCCTTAAATCCTCGATCGGTTAGGCAACCACTTTGACACCTTCCAGGTCTGGGTGGTTGCCTAACCGATCGAGGTTTGAAGGCGCGTTAAATGAGACATTTGTCTCACTGGACTGCTAGTATATAATTAATAGTAAAACGTATGATATTCCATATGCATTAAGTGAGCAAGTTCATAAAGGGATTAAAATAATGTCGAAAGATTCTGTTATTGGACAGTCAAAAACAAATTATATTAATACTCTAGTAGCAGTGAAAAAACGTGGTTGTTTAATTCCTTTATGTATAACGGATCCTACGGGTATCTCTTATGTTTCATTTAGGGGTAGCTGATTGCCAGATAGGTTCAGCTTGTGGTCCTGTCGCAAGTAAGTGCGAGACACATGAACATTTATAAAAGTTGAGTTGAGTAATAAGAGACGGAGGCAATTTAATTACTTATATTAAAGAGATTAAAAACATAAGGCAATTCACTACAAAAATTAGCTTTCCAAAAAAATGTTGAATTTTAGGTTCAGTTTTAATTATGAACACTGAATATGTATCTGAAAAGAAGTAGTAAAAATTATAGTTTAAGTATTATCTGAGTAAAATACTTTGTAACTTCCTTTTGTTCTGAATTTTAATATTTTAATTTTAAGAGGCCGTTCATGTTTGATCGAGGTGCAGCCATTTTCTTACACCTAAAATTTTATTAGTGGTTTATGACCAAATGAGAAAATTCACTTTCTTTTCTAAAAATTTGCATTTAATAAATTAGTTATTTAAAATTAAAATTAATGAAATATTTGAATATTTTTAGAATAAATTATGAAAGTTACATTAAGTTTTTCGATATTAGTTTTATAATTGATTGAATGAGGACTTTTTTTAATTTCTATCATTTCCATTATTAGGCGTTTTTGTAGGTTATTTTCTCTTTGTAATATTTTTGGTGATTTAAAATCAAAATTACGGAAATTCTCGACCGCATGATCTGATAACGCAGTATTGGCTAGATTCAGTTTTTCTGCTTTTTTCCTTATTGAATTTTTATGCTGTGAAATTCTTTTTTTTAATAGTTGCTTTGTCTGTCCGACATATTTAGCAACACAATTGGTGCAACTCAACTCATACATTAGATTCGTTATTTATTTCTATATTGTCCTTAAGGTTGTTAAAGAACATTTTTCCGAGAGTGTTATAATTTTTGAAAGCTACTTTACAATTATATTTGTTAAGTTCTTTTTTTAAAAGCTAAAGATAAATGAGGAATGTATGGTAATGTTATATAATTAGTGATAGTTTTGCTATCTGTGCAATTATTAAATTCATCTCCAAGGAAATTTGCTTGTAAATTTATGGAATGTCTTATTTGTTTTAATCTATTTTTAATAGTTTTTTCTATTAATGTTATTGGGTAGTTATTTTGAATTAACATTTGTTTAATGTTATTTAAATTAGGGTGGTATTTAACAGTCTACCAAATTTACCCAACCTTTTCGTACAAAAAAATACTTTCGTTTCCCAAAAATACTAAATGCTCACCAAAATTAAGAAAATACATAATCTTAGAGTGACAACCAAAAATTGACATCATGCTAGTCTCTTATATTATTTGTTCCTAAAAATAACTTTCGTTGGATAAAAATGCTAAATGTTCACCAAATTTTATTCCGCATTTAATTCTAACATGATACCCAGATATTTAATTTTCGTCAGCGTCTTATACTATTTAGCATTTAAAAAACACTATTTCTTTGGCAAAAATACACAATGTTTACTATATTTTATACCACATTCAATTTCAAAAGTATACCCAGAGTTATATTTCTTGTTGGCCTAAATATCACTTATAAGAAAAATCTATCGTGTTTTATTAGGTCTTGTTTATTAATGGAGACATAGAAATAAGTCTGAAGAATTCTTGGAAATAAATCAATATCTTTATATATATATATATATAATTCTTCTGTCCGTCTGTATGTAACTGAACTCTTCCTAACCGGCTGGACCGATTTTGATGAAATTTTTTGTGTTTAAGTGGGCCCCTGGATGGTTTAGATTTACAATTGGACCCGGTACGTGGCGCTGCAATCGGGTTCTAGACCCATATATCTAATACTTACTATATTGCTAGCGGCTATGAGTGGGAAACTCACCAAGGAAGTGAGACAGACAACCAACTCTTCAATGTATAATGGTGAGCTGTGTTCAAGCGCGTGAATGTCTAGACCATATATATAATACACATATATTGCTGGTAGGGCCTGGAAACTTCAGAAAACATTACGGCGCCGACATAGTATCACTTGGAGTATAACGCGTCTCGTGCGCATGCGTGGGAATTCGAACTCCGCCTTTAGCATCGAATTTTAAACTTGACCACTTCCCCATTGGGCGGACGACGCCGCCGCGCTTGCGCACAGCTCACCGTATACATGAAGGAGTTGGTTGTGTGTCTCACTTCATCGGTGAGTTTCCCACTCATAGCCGCTAGCAATATAGTAAGTATTAGATATATGTTCTAGACAATTTAAAAAAAATTGACGAAATTTCTTTTTTAATTTTTTTAAGATTTCTCGCATCAAAACATATAACCCCAAAATTTCACCACCCCCCAATATTTTTTAAAATAAAAAAAAATCGAAAATTCGAATATCGAAGAAACGTTTGCTCAACCCACTGATAGCAGGCAGCGGACAGGACGTCTGTCGGGTCCGCTAGTATATATATAAAAATCTAACACAAATTTCACAAAACAAAATTGAAAGTTAAACTTATTAAGTTTTTTCATACGACAATACACTGGTTACACTCACTGTTAAAGCTACCAAACACAGTGTGCGGCTGCAAGCTGAAGCCTGCAAGAAGTTTGTCTTGAAGCGACAAGGAGAGATGCTCGAGCTTATTTCATTTTGGAGTAACAGAATAATTATTTAACGCACAAGTAGTTTTTTCGAAAAAGACTAAATATAAATGAATAGCGCGAATATTTATTCTGTACAGCACGGGCGCGTAACTTGAGCGTTCTAAATTTGGTGAACATTTAGTAAAATTGGTAGACATATGGAATTTAAAATGTAAGCAATGGTAAAACAATACGCAACATAGCTATTTTAGTGGCGCTGTTCTCATTTTCCGAAGTATAATAATTTGGGTTCCATTAAGATTTTTTGATGTTCATTAAATTTTTTGGTGAACAGCGCTAGGGATGTATGGTTTAATTTGGTGTACATTATATTTGATCCCTTTAAATTATGTTTATGAAATTTATTTAAAAATAATTTTATTGCTCTATCTATGAAATTATTAATTAAGCTAATTTTATATTTAATGGTTGTAATTGATTTATAGTTTAAATATCTATCGGATTTTATATCTTTTCTGTACCAGTTTGTTTCTATTATATTATTTTTATTTCTTATTAATTTTAAATCCAGAAAATTTATAGAATTGTTTTTATCCTCTCGTTCAGTTATTTTAATCGTGGATGTATGCTATTTAAAATACCGGGAGATCGAGAAAGGTTGTCCGAAAAAAACTACTTTCTACAGCGAGTATATCAATATTTACATCCTCCAACTGTCATCATAGACATCTGCTGTCATGTATAAAATGAATTTAGCAATTTATGGTAGATTCAAAATAGGAAAACCATTATGACAATAAGAAGTTATTTGCAATCAGTTTTAATTAAGGTTAATAATTAGAATATTAAATTTTACAAAATTAAATTGTACTCTAATCAGTAATTATTACAGTTCATGTTCGAAATGAGCCCCATTATTGTTGATACAGCACTGAACTCTTCTTTTCATGCTGTTAAAAACATTTTGTAGCTGTTGCACAGTTATATTTGCAGTAGCGGCAGTAATTGCATCCTTCACTTGCTCAAGTGTGTGCATGGGGGTCTGATAGATCGTGTTCTTTAAATGTCCAAATAGAAAATTATCCAGGGCTGTCAAATCGGGTGACCGTGAAGGAAATGCAATGATACGATCATCATAAAATTGTTGTAAATATTGACGTGTTCGAAGGGCTGTATGTGCAGCTGCTGAAAATATCCCTGACGTAACTCATCATCGTGAAGTTCATTAATAAATCTGTCTAGAATTGTGATGTAGCGGTCAGCTGTTACGGTATCTTCAAAAAAACACAGGGCCAATTATGCGCCTCCTTGACATAGCAATCCAAACGCCAATCTTTATTGGATGCAGTGGAGTTTGTAAAAATTCACCAGGGTTATGAACAGACCACATCCTGTAATTTTGTTTATTTACGTAACCGGTCATGTGAAGCCACGCTTCGTCTGAAAAGAAACTTGAATCCAGCATTTCATCGTTATTTAAACTTCGGTTAAACCAATTGCAGTACTGCACACGCTTTTCATAATCAGGACGAAGTAACTCTTGCCTTACTGAGACTTTATATGGGTGTAAATGCAGTTTTCGTCTTACTGCCTTTTGACACGTTCCATAGCTTAACCCTGCAATTACAAATTAAAATATTTTTTTTATACAAAAATTTATAGGATAAAAAATACACACCTGTTTGTTGCGCTAACTATCGTAATGGTTTTTTAGGGCTGTGTAAGATGCATGCCTGTATATCCTCTAATGTGTCCTGAGTTAAAACGGTTGGTCTTCCAGGAGATTTTCCTGCATCAACACTACCCGTTGTTTGGAAACGATGTACGATACGCTTTAGATGCCTGCTCAGATTATCGTAATCAAAGTCGACGTCAGGGAACCGATTAACGATTTCATTTACACATAAATTTCCTGAATATTTCCATTCACCATTATCCTCATTGCGTTGGCCATTGCGGAAATACGATTCAATAATAAACGTGTTGTGTTCAAGGGTATACATAACCTAAAATTTACTAACATAATTATTACCGTTTTCGATTAATTGGAAACACTGTACTTACTGTAAACTTCGTTGAACAATGGCTAATTAGTATTGAAAAATACTGTTTTGTATAATAATAACGGCGTTCAAGGAAAAAAAGGGAAAGTAAAGAAACGTAAACACACAGAACATGTGAGAATATCTGTCAACAGCAGTGTGGCTAATATCACACTAGAAAGAAATATTGATAACTACTTAGAAGGTAGTTTTTTTTTGGACAACCTTTCTCGATCTCCCAGTATTATAAATATTAGTTACGTTATGATTTTTAGTTGCAACAATTATGTCGTCGACATATCTTCGATAAAACTAAATTTCAGTATTATTTTTTAAAATATTTTCTTCTATAGCTTGCATTACAAGATCTGCTATTGTGCTTGATAGTGGTTGTCCCATTGCTACTCCATATTTTTGTTTATATATTTTGTTTTTCAATTGGAAATAATTTGAGTTTAAAATATATTCTACTGCTTTTTTAAATTCATTTAAAGGTATTTCTGTTATTTCTTTAATTTAAGCCAATATTTATCAACAGTTTCAGGTGCTAAGGTTGTTGGAATATTTGTATAAAGAGATACTACATCAAGTGAAAAGTGTGAATGACTTTTAGAAATAATAGTTTCATCAATAATTTTTTAAAAGACCAAGAATCTTTTACACTGTATTTATTTGCTTTAGTTATTTGTGTTAGAATTTTAGATATAAAGTCTGTTCACGAAACTCCTGGGCTGTCAAATTGTAATAATTATATTTAAGTTGGCAGCAAATTTAAAATGTTGTTGGTAACTTTCTACTTTCACATTTGGAAACACTGCAAAATTTTGAAACTTCCAAATTTTAATGATTTATTTGTCAAAGTGACATTTCAATTCGTAATTGTCTCTATCAACGAAGAATATTTTTTAAAATGCACCAAACACCAACTTTGAGAAATTATAAGGCCATTGATTAACACCACCAACAAAAAATATGTTGTTGATGAGTTTCTATACTAACATGGGCATGCCGTTCTTAGACTGCCTCCTTACCAGTGCCAGTATAATCCCATAGAGTTAGCATGGGCATTTGCGAAAAACTATTACAACAAGCATATACCTACAATCCCAACCTTCATCCCAAGATAATGTTCACAAGTTATGGCGTATAGCTCTCAGTAATTTTACAGAGCAAATGTGAAAGAACAGTATTGCTCATTGTGAAACACTTATTAAAAATGACTGGATAAAGTACATGGGCACTTGTAGTGTGGCGGATATTCCTCCAGTCATAATATCGTTAACTGAATCTGATACTGATGAGTCCGACATGGAATTCTCTTAAGATTCTGAAAAAACAGACTGATTGTGGAAATATAAAAGTATCCACTATAAATTTCTTATTCTCTCTTTTTCTGTAGCACTACAGCCCTACGTGCGTTTTGGCTTAAAATTCAATACTTACATTTCCAATTTGTAAATTTGTTTAATAATATTTTTCTACTTTCGACATAAAACCATCGAACATAACCTATCTTTAATTATCACTAGTTTAGTACCTAGATTTGAAGTACATTCCATAAAAAAGTTACTATTATCAGTACACTCAAGAAATTTTAAAACAATTAATTTTGACAGCCCAGGAGTTTCGTGAACAGAGTTTATATTGAGAAAGGTTGTAAGGAGGACTCATGTAAGATGCAACAATTGGACGCAATGGATTATCTTTTTTATGCAATTTAGGTAGGCCATAAATTTTAGGTTACAAACCGTTGTCGGACATTAGATTTTTATAACTGCAATTACCTATATAATTATTATCTAACCAATACTTTAACATTTTATTATTTGAATTTTGTATTATTTCTGTAGGGTCTTTTTTCCAGGTGTATGTTTTTTCATCATTTAATAAGTCTAACATTTTTTTTTATTATAATATCCCTTATTCATTATGACAGTTATTTGAGTTTTATCTGCATTTGTAATTAAAATGTTATCTTTATTAGCATTAACAAATTTTTTTGCTATTTGAATTTTGTTAATAGGCTTTATTTAGTTTTTGTTCATTAATATTTAAAAGTGTATTTTTATTATTATTTTTGTGTTTATAATTAGTTAAAATATTACTGAATGCTGATCTGATATTATTTTTATCATTTTCATTTATTTTTGATATTCCATGTTCGATGTTAGTAATTATTTTTTCATTTGGTATTTTTGATTTAGGGTCACAAATATTAAATTTAGGGCCCAATTCCAAAACTTCTTGAACATTGTGTGGTATTTGGATATCACTTAAGTTTTTTATTCAATTATTGTTATTTAAAATTTTTTGGTTAGGTATGTGTGTTTGTTTTATTGTTAAGCTTTCAATTTGTTTGTTATGTTTAAGAATAGTTTTATTTGTTAATTTTTTAATTTGATATGTCAATTTTGATAAGAATTCAACATATTTATGTTGAATTCTTATTGCATTTGTCAAATGTAACGGCAACCAAATAAACAGCAAACTAATTTGTTGATGCTTTGAGATGATTTAGTAATTTCAAGGCAGCGCTGATTTGTCTAAAAATGGTATTTTATTTCTTTAAATTTTCGGTATTCCGAAATGTAAAATGACAAATTCTGGCTTAAGTGGATACAGAATTTTTTTCTCTACAAAAAACTTCAATACAAGTTTGCTCTAAAATAATTAGGGACGCAAATATTTTCATATGAAGAAATTACCATTGAAATCCCTATGGTGCGTAAAGCATTTCTACACCCTGTATATATATATATATATATATATATATATATAGACTTATAAACGGTCATAGTTAGGCCCGCTGAATATATGAATAGTGCCTTGTTAAGCCATTTTCAACGCTGATGAGCCCGCGTTTGGCTCAACAACGTACCCTAGTGTATATCATCACCAATTGGTTAGAAATGCCTCAAAGATGCAGTACACAAATTTTTGCGGTGGGCTCAGTAATGACCGGTAGTATGGTCGATATACATGGAATAGTTCTGCAATATCGAGTGTAGGGGGCGCTTTTGGAATGTTTTATACAGAGCCAGTAGATATAGAGAGTACCGCCATTCTTTGATCCGTGAAAATGCCGCTATCGCCGCCATTTTTGTTCCCACCAGCAATGACTGATTGAAGTATGTCTAAAATTTTACTTGAAATTGGCAAGACTGTAAGTCTATGTCAAATTCGAGGTTGGCAGGTTATATTTTGCGCCAGTTTGTGTCAAAACTGACGCAAAAACTAACCTGCTAACCTCGAATTTGACATAGACTTACAGTCTTGCCAATTTTAAGTAAAGTTTTGGATTGCCAACAAACGTCACGTTGACGAAATTGTGTGACAAACCTCAAAGTGACGCATATGTCAGAGGAATAAACATGGCGGACGTGGCGGTACTCTCTATATCTACTGGCTCTGGTTTTATATACAGTATATAAAAATATGTAAACGCTCGTTATTAAGCCCGACATGTCACAAAGCTGTTGGGCTTCACAACGAATTGATATATATAATAAATATACATAATGGGCTTGAAAACGTATTCATACACATACGTACAGTCGCGGAATTAAAAATCCGGACACTTAAAATGATTCAGTGTATATCTTACTTTACTTTACTTATCACGTTACCTGGTGTCAAAGTCAAAATAATTACTGGTATTAGACAGCATGCCTCATTTAAGAGTCGAACAAAGAATGAAAGTAATTACACTCATTGAAGAAAGGTGGTCGAAAAGAAGAATAGCCGAGAGATTTGCTGTGGGTAAAAGTGCCATTCACGATATACACTTTAAATGGCAGCAACGAGGAACTGTTGACAGAAGAATAGGTTCTGGGCGTAAATTTCTTTCGACCTGCCAACAAGACGAAAATCTAGTAGAATTTTTAATGAATAACCCATTTCAAACTGGCGCAAGCGCGGGTTCTGTTCGTACTACAAGAAATTAAATAAAACTAAGAAATCGAGCGGCTGATGAAAACCCATTCCTTACTTTGCAAAATAAGGAAGAAAGAGTTGGTTTTGCTCTACAATTTTTACCACACAACTTAAATTTTTGGGAAAAATGTAATTTTCTCGGACGAAAAAGTATTTCAGTCTTACCACAGCGATCGCGTCCGTGTATATAGACCGCAAAATTCGCGATTTGAGGAGACTTACACCAAGAAATCTCATTACACCGGTAGATTTTCAGTAAATGTGTGGGCTTGGATATGTGCACAAGGAGCAGCAGGTGTATGTTGGAACATCGAGCAATGATTTAATAATGATTCGTATATCCAGCTTCTACAGGATATTTTTTTGCCCTCCGTTGAAATTCTGTTTCCCGAAAGAAACTTCGTATTTCAACAAGATAATTGTTCTGTCCACACATCCAGGATTACTACTCAATGGTTTCACAAAAATAATA